>CALNHX010004635.1:0-122840 GCA_940337035.1 Agriotes lineatus | reverse complement strand
ACCCACTGCAGCTACTATTTGAAAAGGGCGAGTAATTTGGATTTTACGACTTTACAAAATTATATGTGAGCAATCATTTGGAAGGTTGAAAATATTCTAAAAATAAGGATATTACACCATAAACATAAATAGAAGATGGCGTGGGTCTGTTAGTTGAGTATTCTTCTTCTGTTCTCCAAAGTTTGATTCTGAAGGTTTGGTTTGTAGTAAATTATTAGTCACTTTTCCAATATTTGCATGTTTTCTTTTATTCTCAACTTCTTGCCGCGGGTATGAGTCCTTGTATTCTTCATTATAGTTTTGCATTTGTTCGTCGTCACTAATGGTGTAATCTGTTGTGGTATTGCGGTAGGGTGGATTAAACTGAGTAGGTGATGAGATGTGTTTATAATTATGTTTCGCCATATTAGCGATTTCACCTTAGTTTGTTTTGTGTGTTTTCTTCCGTGTACAATATGGAGCACACGCCGCTGATCTTTGCACGTTGCCGGGGATACTTAAGGCCAAATAGACGACCAGCATCAGCAAGCTCTTTGCCATTCTGCTAGAGCTGGCGTTTTACGCCCGGCTCGCACCGCTGGCTGAAATTGAGAAATTCGTGAAAAAAGATAAAATACAAAAAGATGCAAAAGGAAATAGATGACGTACACGTCTCTTTAGGAAAAAAGTAGTTATATTGTACGTGACATAGTATAAGAAAAGATCACGAACAAATACAATTTTACAAGAATTTTCTCGTACTGATTTTTGGCATTTTCATCAGCGCATCATCTCCCAAATGAGGCGTTTGAGTGCTGTTCTCTTGGCTCAATTTAACGTTAATGGGCTTGAAGAATCCTGTGCTTCGGAAGAGCTGATAAATGGCTTCGAAAGTTTCCATATTTGGCAACTGTCGTACTGGAAGCGTTTCTTGGTACAGACACTATATGGCTATTACCATTCGCACAACCATACATTTAATACATCCCTGCTATTTCATTATTTATGTCGGCATTTATGATAGGGGAAAATAAGTTACAACGGTTAACTAAGTCTCAAAAAATTTCCTTCCCTTCTTCTTCTTGATCAAACTACTTGACGCCATTGTTGGCTACAATCTACGTTTCTAGATTTTTGGTCGTTCTCGAACTGAAACATGCCACCGCCTATAATCGGGAAAATGAATCAGGTCCGACTTACTTTAAAAAGGCGATGAACCAATTTAGAGGGCGGCAAGTTGTTCCACCTGGCACGTTCCTTTCTGATTAGTTGAAACAACCAACCACTAAGTGGTTTAAATAAAGGCAATAATAACATAAAACGCAAAGCGTAACAAATATCTAATAAAAGTTAATAACCTGAGTGACAACATATATATGAAACGATATGTAATTACTAGTATTCCACAAACAAACTTAACACATAAATACAAAAGTGGTACAGATCACACTTAACTAGTGGATCGACATACCTAAATATTTATTGGGGGCGTCAATGTAAAACCTTACTTAAATGGTGTCAGGAGTAATCACTGCAAAACGCTGCTGAGAAGGGCCAGAAAATTAACACAATAATGGAATTACTTTACAAGAGCAATTTAGGGTAAGTAAATTTACTTAATGATAAAATTTTACACTTTCCCAGATTTAATGTAATTTCTTTACAAAAAATAGGGAGGCCAACTTGTCCAGATACCTGTATATTTTCCCAAACTCAATCAAAATTATCAATGGCTGAAGCAGCAGCCAGCGTGCAACTTATTGAGTCATTAAATTTATAGTTGCTTTGTGTATCAGTGTAAAAGTTAGAGTTGGCAATCAGCGACTCAACTTTAGCCACAAATGCTACCTCTATCCAGGATTAAGTCCACGTTTTATCACTGAAAGTACCCCTCGTGTACCTAACCAAATAATTAACAGGATAAATCCTAGATAGATACAATTTCTAACGATAAATTGGATTACTAAGCTTGATTAATAACTACTGATATTTTTTACAATGTAAGGTGAAGCTTAGAGATACCAATATGTTGTGGACAGAAATAATGTTCACGTCGCCGCAATGGCGGAACCTATAGTCCACAGACAGGTGCACAATTGTACTATGTTTACAGCAAAACACTAATATATTCATCAAACTCGAACATATATGAAATTGGCCGCCGTGTAGGGGCCGGAGCTGCAACCGCAAATACCTGCTCTGCATCCGCAGAGAAGACCGCAACGAACTAATCTCCAACAGACTACATTCGGGCACAGCGTCCCACAAAAAGGGCTTTAAAGAATTTGGTTTCGAATTCCCCTTGGCGCTGGAGCAAAAGGTCGGTTCCACCTAGGGCGTCCTAAATATCTCCTAGACTTCTCACAGCAATCAACCACGGCAGCTGACAATCAGGAGTAAGGCCTCATAATTCGTGGTTTTAAGACTCCTCCATAAAAAGGCTAGCAAAAATCGTAATTAGACGATAATTTTACAATGCAAATAATCACTTACCAGAGCTCTGCTCTTTTCTATACCCAAAATATAATCCATCGCCACACGGTTTCAGTGTGATACGAATGCGAACAAAGCCAAAATCCAGACAGCAAAAGCTTTTCACTGGACATGATTTCAACTCCCCACGGGCATTTCACCCTTCTAACTGCGTGGCGATCTTCTTAAACCCCAAATCACTCTCGCCACATGTTACAACCACGCCGTTCGCCTATCTACAGCAAAAGCGAACCCACGACGTATCATTGGTTGCAAACCTACCAGGCGAAATATTTCCCATACGGCATTTTAATAGTCTCACATCTTCTTTGTCTTTTCAGGTTGTTTAATCAGCAGCCTAACTTTTACATTATTTCTCCGCTACGGCTTTAATGTCATCAAACCATCTTACGTTGAACCTATATTTCCTATATTTCGTATTGTTGTTTCCGCTCTCGTTTACCGGTCTCATATTCTGCTTGATAATTTCCCTTCGTGTGCGTGTCTCCCGATGTGATCAGAACAACTCCAGTCCTGGGGTCGAATACAAGCATGTTTCGTTCCAAAGATCGTGGTTGTACATTCTTCTTTGTAAAAACGGTAATACCCAAGAGGTGCGTTTGATACCGTTATTGTTTATAGCATATTCAGTTTTTAAGTTACCGTGAAAACCTCGACAAATACTTATGCAGAGAGCAAACTCTGTGGAATAATTTCCAACGACGATCAACGTCTAAAGGCGCCAGAAACGGCAAAAGAAACACCGGCTGGTGGCAAAGAAATCTAAACAAAAATTCAGGTTAAAGAAGTCCCACTTCAAGCAATGGCAATAAAGCAAAGGTGAAAAACATCAGGCTGCAAAGAAAGGCGCAAAACGCGCGGTAGCACAAGCAAACACCAGGAGCAATGACGATTTTAATGACAAATTGAAAGTAGTCGCAACCGAAATAGAATTCTTCAAGATTGCAAAACAAAGACATCGTAATAGCAAATCCATACAACTCATCATGAATATTAAGAACGACAAGATGTGCTACTCACGTCGAATGACGAGATAAAAAGTAGATATAATATGTACCTACTTCGTAAGTTATTAAATGAAACCTACCTACCTACCCCAGCAAACACCCTCTGATATTCCTGCAACTGCAGAGGCATCACCCCTGCAGTTGAATGTAACATTTGTAGAAGCTAACGCAGTTAGTAAAATGGCCAACAATAAATCTACAGACACGATGCTATACCAGGTGAATGTTGGAAGAAGTTGGGAGAGATGAAAATAAATTTCTTCAAACCGTTCAAGGTCAGAACATTTATACAGTGTGCCCCAGGATTGATGTCACAAGAGGTGAGATGGACTAAAAAATGTTGAATTTTGAAGAGAATTTTAAGAATATTTTCAGTTTTTGAAAAAACCAGTCCCCCTTGACAGTGAAGCGAAAACTATTTCCTTTTCAGGTAAACTACCCTTTTTGTTTAGATACGGCAAAATTTTACCGAAAAAAGTTGTTCAGAATAATAAATTATGGTTCTATACAAAATTTTAGAAAGATCTACCTACTTAGATTAAACCATCATTTTTAATAAATTCAATTTTGCTTCAATTTTAAAAAATTACGGTTTAATCTGAGTAAATATATCTTCCTGAAATTTTGAATAGAGCCATAATTTATCATTCTGAACAACTTCCCTTGGTAAAATTTTGCCGTATCATGAACAAAAACGGTAGTTTACCTGAAAAGAATATAGTTTTCGCTTCACTGTCAAGGCCGATTTGTTTTTTCAAAAACTGAAAATATTCTTAAAATTCTCTTCAGACCAAGCAGGACCTAATCCCACAATCTTAAAATAAAATTCAAAATTTTTTAGTCCATCTCGCCTCTTGTAACATCAATTCTGGGTTCCTGGGACACATTATATAAGTTAAAATCTGATTAAAATTCTTCTAGAAAGCAATATTAATAAGCTAACGAGTCTATCTAAAAGTAAACAAAAATATTTACATGAGAAGTTGAAATATTTTGGTGACAAAGTGTCGTTTCTTTGGAAACTAAGTGAGGTTAGTTCACCTACAATATTTCACAGCTATCACTCAAAAAATCTACTGACAGGTAAATAAGGTACAACAGAAAAATAATTTCATTAAATTAATTTATTATGCCATTATTGAATGCATGATGCCACCTGGATAAGAGTTTTCAAGTCTCTGATTTCATTAATGGAGCTAGTAATAAATAAAAAAGGTAAATTTTAAATTAAAGCTTTAGTTAATTTGACGTTTACTCGCAGGTATATGTAATAAAGAATGATAAAGAATTTTAGTAAATAAAATGCAATCTATTTCATATCCAACTCCATATCAATATTCATTCCTTGATTTTCCCAATCAATGTTGTTAAATACGTTTTCAAGGTCAAACTGAATAGTTCTGGAGACCGAGTGTCTTCCTGTATAACGACTTTATGAAATTTAACTGCTTTGACATGTAAGTCGCATTTACCATTTTGAATGAACTCGGAATGACGAGTTTTTGGCAGTCGTCTAGTAGTAATATGAAATGTCTTTTTGTAGTCTATAAAGACCGTGTTGTACACAACGAATCATTGAAAATTAACAGGGCTATGCTATGAACCAACATTATGGCCCCTTGCAAAATTTCAGAAATATCGGGCTACTTTTATGAAACCGTGTGCATTAGATGAAGTACTTTTTGAACAACACGTTTATAGTAGCCTTCTAAAAACATTGTTTCAAATGTGTAACATGTGTTGCATGACCCTATTCATTTTCAATGATCATGTGTTTAGGTATTTGTTTGTACCATTCTTTTCTGAAGCGGGTCTGTTCTATGGTAGCTTATATGCATGGGATAGTAGACTAATCGGTTTGCAGTTCCCTAAGGCTTTTTTAACATTTTATTTTTCATTATCAGCAATGTCATTCCTCCACTTTTGATATATTTCGTTATTTCGTCTACTCCCGAGGCTTTATGTTCTTCGTTTGATTTAAAGCCATTCTCATTCCCTGACACATTTTTGCCACCGAAGTCTGACCAGACTTTTGAAATCACCCTGTATGGTAGTCACAGAGATGGACACCTTGTACTGTTAACAATTAACTATGCCATAAAAAAACGCATGCAAATATATATTTGTCCATAGTAATCAGGTATTATGTTTATCTGGGGGCCTTTCAGTTTTGCCTCGGCATGTCTCTGTCCGAGGGTCATTGCATCGTTCTCAATAACGTCAATGATCCGTAGCGGAACTGTTTTTTAGGTCTCATTATTATTTAACAGAACTCGCAAGCATCGACAAAGCAGCTACAGCAAAAAGTCAAACTGAAGAAACAGTTCTGAAATGAACTAGAAGTTTCAAAACGTTTTAAATATCACCAGATGGGGCTAGCTAAGCGCAGATAAACCGCAAGGAACTAACGCAAGTGCACATAAATCTGCAGGTGTTGAAAACGGCGATTAGCGTTTGGGTCTGTTAGATCGCGAATTACTTTCGGAGGACGAGACGGCATTGCATAAGCGAAATCGCTGCCGACAGCATCCATATTAAATTCCTTATTCCGATCAGGCAGGCATCGTTAATAAAGTACCAATCGGTATGGCAGCGGCCCATTCTCGCGTTTATCAACTTTCCGATACTAATCAGAGTTAGCATGAAGTATGGTCCACTAGTCTGGTTATTGGTGCACCAAACACTATACTTAGCACAATCGTGACATGATATCTCCCGCGCCCGTAATTATATACAACGCCACCACCCGGAGACGGTGCCATGTTCCATGTTGCACTGCGATTTTGTTTGCTTCTTTGCGCTACATTACGGCGAAATTATGTGCAAATAAGCACTTTAGAGAGTATCAACGCATTAGCGCTTTCACAATCTCTAAGGCTGATGCTGATTTTCCATTGCATACTACTTTCATTTCAGAAAATATAGTGTGAAAAAATAATAGATTACCATTACCATCTTCGCAATTTTTTAAGGACTCAAACACGACGTTTATATTTTTAATTTTCTACATTTGGATATTTCAGTTGTTTTTTAAAGTGGTATACCTATGTTTCTAAAAACTAAGTTGAGTCCTACCAGAGTAAATTGGTCACTCTTACGTTTCGTCTTCGATCTGTTGTTAACCTTTTCTAATTTCCTACCCCCACTACCTCAAAATCGTA
The DNA here is from genome assembly GCA_940337035.1 of Agriotes lineatus. Taxonomy (NCBI): domain Eukaryota; kingdom Metazoa; phylum Arthropoda; class Insecta; order Coleoptera; family Elateridae; genus Agriotes; species Agriotes lineatus. The sequence continues at coordinate 116,200 of CALNHX010004635.1, read as the reverse complement.
TTACACATTGCCCATCCCTGATATCAATAATCTACCCTTAGGTGTTCTCCCTGAACAGTTCCTTTAAAGATAATTGTACTACCCTTTGATTTGTTTATTGTCTAAATGCTCTCACCACCCCACTCTATTACTTTTTATTTCAGTTACTATATTTGATTGATTTTATATTTTTAATAATAATAGTAATAAATTGTATCTCGCTCTCCATTCTATACATTCCATACCAGTCTCATAAATCCTCTTATGCCTTTTCCAGTTATTTAGGGAATTTTCTTCTTTTATGTTGTGACTGTTCACATTTCTGCAGCATACCCCAATATTTAATCTTCTCAAATACTTTACTGTGCTTCCTCCAGGCCTAATTTCTACTCTGTTATTTTTATTTCTATTGCCACTAACTTCAGTTGTGGGTATTTCTTGCAAATATCTTTTCTCTCTCTCTCTGTTTCCACTGTATTAACTGCAATTTTGATGACATACAGGATACTAGAAGAAATTTAGAAATTGCCACCAGTTAAAAAGATACTGAGAATGTACAAACCTTTACCCATACCGGGTGACCGGTTTCAAAACCCAACATACAAAGTCTGATTAGGCAACCTTGTTTTTGAAATTAAATTAAATGTTTCTAGTAGCCTTGTGATATACTACGCTTTTGCTGTTTGCTTTTAAATCCGGTCACCCGGAATATTTACATAGGGTGATCAACAACATTTTATATCTAGAGTGATGTGGCTCCATATAATTTAAATATAGCCGCAGCACTCTAGACATGAAATTTTGTTGATCGTATAATACAGTTTTTCAATGACAATAGCAACCCCAGAAGCTATAATAGAAAAATGGTCAAACGCTAAACGTTTTTAGGTAATACCATAAAGTTGTATTTATTTAACTTTTTAACAAAATTAAACCATCGTGACCAGATGGGCACATTTTAAGTCCGGTTAGCTAACAGTAAAGACGACGTGCTGTTCTTTACAAAAGCTTAAATGTATGGGTGCATCCAATAAACTTACGGTCAAAAATATGACAGTTAAATATAAACATTGAGTTAAAGTGACAAACTACATAGATTGTTAAAATTTACAAGTGAATCACGTTTCGCTCTTGATTAAGCGCTACCGAACTTTAATTTCAAATTAAAAGCGCTTAATCGAATTTACAACAATTGAAAATTCCGAGCCCGCTGGAGCATGCTGGAAAGCCGCGATGTGCTAGCGGATCGTATATGTGTTCTCAGCGCACCCCTTCCTCCAAGCGCGGCGATGCCCGACGAATCGATTGCAAGATATAAAATGGATTTGTTCCGCGAATAAAGAGGAGATTTTCCAGAAATATCCAGGGAAACTATCTCGACCTTCGAACCCACTTCCCGCTAGCCCCGGCCGGCGGAGGCCCCGCTTCTCGCCGTCCAGACACCAGACAATTTTGAGACAATCTCCAACTAGCTACACCAGGTACCCGCTTAAATTCAAAATTGAAACAGTTTATGACTGGAGATCAGAATAAACTGTATTTAAATTTCTCTAAGCCCCGCCTGACCGTTTAGATCCAAACATCCGTTCAAAATTCAAACAGTTTATGACTGGAGATCGGAATGAACTGTATTTAAATTTCTCTAAGCCCCGTGCGACCGTTTAGATACAATTAATTTATGACTGGTACTCGGAATAAATTAATTGGGTTCATTTACCATTTTGGCGGTCCCTAGAGACTCCTAAAATTCAATTAGCAGACGGCTGGACTATTTTGTCCATGTTGGAGAATAACCTTGACGCACGTTCGAATCCAGATAAGATTTCCTGGAATTCGACTCTTGCATTAGGTCGTATCAACACCCGTGTTTATCGCAAGGACACCCACGTGCATTGATAGTACGCGTATAATAACGAGCTCATAGCTTCAATCAATTCCTTTTTAATTGAAATAAATCAACATTATCCCGCGTATTTACAATAGCTCGAGCTGTCATTAATTGATTTGTGTTCCAGTTCTGGCAACACTAACTCTTCTCTTCCGCTCATCCCAACGACGGTTCATAGCGAAGTTCTCTGTCATACGCCCACGCAGCTGAGATGGCCTAGCTCTCCAGGACCAGCTCCAGGGTTTACGTCAAATAGCATAACTTGTACATAATTATGCAAATGATTTATTTTATTATTTTACCAATTGTACAGTGTTAAATAAATTTATTTTGCGTTACTTGTTGCTCTTTAAATTAGTCCAAGTATAAATAAATCGACCCTAGGCCCAGTTAGAAACTATCATTTATAGGGGCACAATTAATTGATGCTACAGATTAATTTACAAAAATAAATATAACCAGGTAGCATTGCAAATCAACTCCGAAGAGACCTTAAGGGAAACTCATCGGAGACGCTGGCTGGTGCAAAGTAGGAGCACAAAGTCAACTTATCAGACAATTCGCAAAGGTGAAATTCGAGGAGCCCTGAAGAGTTTCAGTCGATCACGCTGACATTCGACACAGCAATTAAATTAACCAAATATAAACTTCACGATGAATCTTAAGGATTCAGCCAAAGCCATCTGCCAATTTAGTCCGATTCGTAGAATCACTCCAAAAAATTCACATGACATAGCTAATAAATAATAAATAAAAATAAACGGTCCCTTTCTCGCTGTTACTATTCCCTGAATAATTTACTAGCACCTTTGTGACAGCAGCAGAGAACTAGCTCTTAAACAGCTTACTAGCTCTTGTCACGCAGCAAACGTCCACGCAGAAATAGGTCAAAGCCGCCTCACAAACGGGACAAACGACAGCTTACGGAAGCGGCATACTGGACCTTGGCAGCATGTGCACGATACGGGACGAGAACATGACAGAATCAAAGTGGCTCAAACAACTCGGTACGGAATCATAGCCGAATCAAAACAGCTAGAAATACCCCGAAATTTTAAATCAATTCGAAAAGAATAACAAAGCAGGCTCAAATGATCATGCGCAACTTACCTCTAAGTTTGAAATCGGCCTGACAAGGAGAGAGTACTTACAGATATCGGGATGACGTGGCCAGGATATCGCCTGCAATTAACGAAAACTAGAAGACGCTCGCCGCGACAAAAGCGGAGAAAATCAGAACGATGGCCTGGCGAGATCTGCATCCTTTGGAAATCTTAATATTGTAAACACAGTTGTAAACACATACACTAGAGTGACCAAAACTCCCAGAACAAAAATTGATCTCATCTTAACAAATGCTCCGAATTTATCAGCAAATACCTTAGACCGCAAAATTTCTGATCGCGTATCGTCTCGTATGTGCGTTCGCTCGTCATCTATAGGTGTAGAGGCGTTCATATTTCGTTTAAACAAGAATACCAGAATATCCTGAAAGAGACTGACCATAGGCGGGGTTGGCAGTGTTGGACTTTCATTTGCTTAAATTTATCTTCTTACCCTCACAGAGGCCGAAACTACATGTGAACCGGTGGGATGGCTCTAAAACAGCAAAATATATAATCGAGAATCTAAATATAAACATACTGGCTGTTTCCTAAACAACGCCGCAACCCATAACTCCAGGGTTTTAAATTTTAGACCCAACAAACTATATATATTCTTAAATGGCAAGACAAGAGCTACCTTTTGACATCGCCCGTTCGTAAATATCTTTCAACTGTTTTGAGCAACGATGTTCAACTTTTTTATTTTAAATGGAACACCCTGTATATTTTTACATATTTGGATTCAGGATGAAATTCTGCATGCAGTATGCTTCATTTGTTTTTTGGACACTTGGAAATGTTTAAAATCATTTTTTAATATTGCATGTAGACAGTCGTACAGTACCATAAAATTTTCAAGTGTGCCGTGGAAAACAATCAGAATGTTGAAATATATTATTGGAAACAAATTTAAACAAAACTACAAAACGTATCTACAAGTATTGCTCAAACTGACCGCCCCCTTGTTGAACACACAACTGACATCTTCTAGTTACTCCATTGGTCGCATTCAATATCAAATTGGGAAGTACTTTGCGACAAGCCTCAGAATTTCTTCGTTTTCTGGAAGTGTTAGATAAAATATTTCAACATTCTGATTGTTTTCCACGGCACACTTGAAAATTTTATGGTACAGTACGAGTGTCTACATGCAATATTAAAAAATTATTTTAAACATTTCTAAGTCTCCAAAAAACAAATGAAGCATAATACTGCATGCAGAATTTCATCCTGAATCCAAATATGTAAAAATATACAGGGTGTTCCATTTATAATAAAAAAGTTGAACATCGTTGCTCAAAACAGTTGAAAGATATTTACGAACGGGCGATGCCAAAAGGTAGCTCTTGTCTTGCCCTTTAAGAATATATATAGTTTGTTGGGTCTAAAATTTAAAACAACGGAGTTATGGGTTGCGGCGTTTTTTAGGAAACAGCCTGTACATTTTCACTAAGGACATTATTAACAGATGTTTTATATACAATTCTTTTTTAGTACATAGTGGACTTCTGAAGATAAGTAAAGATTTTCTATTTTAGTCCAAAATATTTTCTACCATAGGTACGGTACAGCAAGCTTCTGTGTAAGTGGCATTTGTTAATCAGAACTTGAGGTGAGTGATCCGTATTGTAATATGCCATCAAAGCCAGCATCAAGTGAGTCATAGCAAGTCAAGTGTCGTAAGCGCACGCTTTCTTGTGTTTGATGCGCACTGCGCCTGAGTATATGCGCAGTAGGTTATCAGCACAATGGCGTCATTTAAAGCAGCTGTATACAAGTGAATTAATGTTATGGTTCTGTGCAAGCTACGTTTGAGCATCTGAGCAGTAGAAACAGCGTTGTACGCGTAAATGAACTTTGTGGTTCGTTATATATAGTGCAAACAAGTGTTTGGGGAGTAATTCAGTATTACTGTGTGTATAAATACAAAATGGCCATCCGCTTCGTAGTCAATGACTTAACTCTAGTAGTATACAGAATTGTATGTTTCTTGTTCATTCGTGTGTAAAGAAATGTGCTCTTTATTTGAGTAAATTTTTGAAGGTAACATGTTCAGCTTAGCAGGATTCCAAGTTAACGGCTGGGTTAACTTCAACAGGGGCTTCCTTTAACCACGACTGAGGCAAGTAGAATAAAAGAAATTTCAATGCTAACAATATAACTAGCAATAAGAGAGAAAAACGCTAATTTATAAAACTGCGGAGACTACAAATTGCCGAAAGAAGGAGTTCCTAAAAGACTTGTTACCAAAGTACTATTCCTTTTTAAATATTCACTTACAATATAGTAGCTTTTAAATATTGAATAAATGCAATGGCAATACGACTGATGAAACTATACTTAAAAAAGACTCTGCAACGACGTTACTGCTTATATAAATGTACATTTTTCTGGACATCTCCTTGGTCACGAACCAAAGATTTCATCCGCTTAATTTTTAGTTTACTAATTACAATAGCAGCAACTTTAAAACAATATCAAAGAATGAACATACATCATAACATTACAGAAAATCATAATAATGCAAAATGCAATTCACAAAACCTCAAGAAACATGCATGTTTAATGCACATATATGTAAGCGTTAAGGTCAGAATTTTAAACTAGTAAATAGAACAAAAATATAAAAATATTCATTACCTAGCTATATTTGCAAAACATTTAAGATGACTACTACGGTCTCCAAATACTTGCAAAGAAGTAGATAAAATTTCCTACAAACATATTAATTAATTCATCAGCAATCACAATTAGATGTGGACAGAATTCAGTCAGCGGAAAACTTTTATTAAAATGGGATGACAATGCGTTTATAAACACAGATCTGAAATTGAGAGATAATCTAGGCCAAAACAAAAGACTGTAATAAAAATATACTTTATACAGTGAAGGTAAAAAATAAATGTCGCCTGATAAATACCTTATATGGTGACCCATGTAATTTGTGAAAAACCTTTTTTTTCCATATCAAAATGTATTAAAAAACTAATTTGAAATTAGAATTTGATTTTTTTACATTTATTTGACTCAATAACTGCCTGTCTCAAAATTCCTTGGTCGTCTGCTTTACGTGGCGTCTTGATCTGTTGTTCTGTTTCGTGAAGGCGTTGTTTATTTGAATAAAATTATCTAGAGCCCTAATTTTTAATTAAAATAAGCCAATATTTTACTTAATAGCGTAAACCGGTACGCCACGCAGTTTGGTCTCCAACCCCCCAAATATTCCGATAACGAGGTGCTCGAGAAGTATAAAAGGAAAATCCGCAGTCATTTCAAAACACTTGAGACTTGAACCCAAATCTGATCCTGACTACCAGCTCTAGGTGCTCGCCCCGGGGCCTAGAGCTCCTTTTCTGACCTGGCTAGTACCAGTCGATTGGCCCCATCTGGCTAGATAATTTTCTGACATAGTTAGCACCGGTGGATTGGCCCCATCTTGCTAGATAATTTCCTGACTTAGTTAGCACCGGAGGATTGGCCCCATCTTGCTAGATAATTTCCTGACCTAGTTAGCACCAGTGGATTGGCCTTATCTTGCTATAAAGCCCGTTTAACGTCCGCACTATCTGATTACTGCAGATTATGCTCATACGTTTTAATAAATTTAACCTAAAACCCGATTTACCTATGTACTAAGAGAAACCTCCAGACCGCCGGCATAATCCAGGTGCCTCGACGCAGGAAAATTGGTCCATCTGCCGTGAGTTCGGACCGACCGAAAACCTACAGCGCACACCGACGATTTTAGCTACAAAGAGCCAGAATTTAAAAAGGTAGAATGTCAAGTTTATAGCATTCGGTTGGTTCAAACTTATTCACTAAGAACGTACCATGCCCAGTCAGGCTTTATGCACTCGCACTAAACATCACCGACACCGTAAAACACCTTTTTCTATCGAATTTGTCCCCCAACCCACTATAAATAACAAACGCCATCTTTGCAAGGGCAATTATAGTCTGTTTTAGATTTGTTGCTCCCAGTACATCAGAGCTACAAGACACCCGCGCCTACCGTCTTCGAACTCTCTTTGAGAGGATCCAAAGACAGCACCCGGACCAAGCCAGCGTGCAGCGTGGGTTGCCGAACGTTCCCAAAATAACCAAACGCCGAAGAAATTTTATTTTATAATATTTATGTACATAATATTTTCATTAATTAAAAATTGTTTTGTATATACTTAAACACATTATAGAATTTATTCCAACTCCATGTTGTTCCTGTATTTTATATATTTGAGTAGAAAGGACCCTGGGAATTTGAGCTTTACCTGAGGCAACCAGTTTTAACCTAAATGTAGCGAATTTTGGTGAAGTTTAAATAAGCACCCTTCGATTTGAAACTAAGTTTGGAAAATTTCGAAACAAACCAGGGGAAGATTACAATCATTTCTTTTTTCTGTGCAATTTAGTTTACGGATTATTCTTTTCGCGGTTCTCTTGTTTTGCAACGTGCCCATGTTGCGTACACACGGAGTTCAACATGGGATAGTAGGTCTAACCAGCCGAAGCGTAGATAAGTTGTTCTTAACAGCCACAGATGAGAGTTTCTTGTCTTTTTCTTCAAATTTCTCTTTTTTTGTTTCATTTTAAATATTCTGGTAGATAAGTGGTTTGGTAGTTAAAATACAACCACGGTATGTCCTGCCTGTCATATAAGGCAACTAAAAGGACTCGAAGAAAAAACCTAAAGACAGAAGAAGACGTGAGAGTTCCAGTGGCGCAAGGAGCGGAAGAACCAAGTAAGTGGCGATCGACCACTGTAGTCTCGGAAGATAACCGATCTAAGAAAAGAAGACCCCAAAACCAAATTACCCGGGCCTCCAGGTTGGGTCTGCAATCCAGAATTTGTAAAAATTGTGAAATCGCGAAAATTCTCTATCAACCTCGGAGACAGGATAGATTTAGAAGACGACAAAAGCAACGAAAATGGACATTGAATATAGCAACATGGAATATTCAAGAAATTAGTATTAAGAAAAAGTAAGTCTTCTAATAAATTGAAAATATGAAGCTTGACCTATGTGTTTTAACGGAGACAAAAAAGAAGGGTTAAAGGATATGAGAAGGTTAACAATTACCTACACATTTACACAGGCGTAAATAAAACTGAAAGATAGAAAAGAGGAGTTTTGGTAATAATTCATCGAAAATAGAGAAAATTAGGAAAATATGGAGGATACGAAATAAACTATAGTGGACCCAGACTAATAGAATTATGCGGCACCTTTTCCGAAGGAATTATAAATAGTTTCTACCATAAAAAGATACACCAATGTAGCTGGTACCAACCTACTAAAAACCTCCACTCTATTATTGACTGCTTTATTCAAAAACACAATTCAGCTCTTCAAACACTTGGTACAACAAGATAATGAATATTCATGATGGAGATGCGGAGCACATATACGGACAAATTAAGAACAGCATGAGGTAGCGAGTGAAGCCTTGGGAAACTAGAAATATATAAAAGTAAGAGCGAAGAATGGTTCATTAAAGAGATAGAGAAAACACTACACATCAAAAAAGGTATGTACCAAACCTAGCTACGAACTCGAGACGTGGAAGATAGAGAAAGGTATGCGAGAATTAATTAAAAAATTAAAAGAGAGGTCGCAAAGCGCAAAAACGAAATGTGGGAGAAGAAATGTAAATAAGTGGACAATGATATGGGAGGTGCAATGGTTTCAGAAGCTTGGAGAATGATTAAGAACCTTTGGAAAGAAGTAAAAAACACATTCAATATACCACTCAAAAGTTTCGAAGACTGGGCAGCACACTGCGAAAACTTACTAACAGAAGAAAGACAAAAATACAAAAGGGACACTTCTGAGAAAAATAGAGACACAGAAAGACAAAACGTGGAGGAAAATTTGCTAGAATATATTACATTACAGGACGTAGAGAAAGCCCTGAATGAGACAAAGAATATTGAAGCAAGTGGGCCTGAAATCATTCCCATTGAATAGTGAAGTACAGTTTTACTAGATAAAATAACCTTGTTATTTAATAAATGCTTTATGAAAGCCACTGACATACCACAAGAGTGGAACCTTGCATATATCAGCTCGATATACAAAAAGCAGAATACAAAAATATGCGGATACTATCGAGGAATAAGTGTAACTACTTTTCTGAGAAGGTTGTACGGCAGAATTTTAAAGCAAGGAATAGAGCAAAGCATCGAAGATATAGAAGAACAGAGTGGGTTCCGCGCAGACGAATTGATTGAAAAAAGCTTGGCAAGAAATCTTAGCACTCATATGAAATTTGTGGATTTAGAAAAAGCGTATGATAGCGTCCCACTGACAAAACTCTTTCAAGCCTTAGAAATTAGTGGAATAAATAAAAACTATACCAACAGTCTATACAACAACTACAAAAATTCAAAGGTGATCGAGCAAAAGTAATTGTGCAAAAATTATCCAGTCTAGAGTGTGCATTACCTGTTGGGAGCAATATAATAATACACTCTTGAACTTGTGGAAGTGGCGTGATTGGAAAGCATTCGTTTAAAAAAGTATTTTTGTAACTTGTAACGTGCCCGAATCACCTTATCCAGCTATACACCGAACTGTTAGTTAATGCCATTAGTTAATGTATTAGTGTGGACATATCAGCTCCATAAAAGATCCTTAGTCGCTATAGTTGGTAAGCATATCTTGTTGCATTTTTCGTTTTAACCGTTTATGGATATGTTTATTTCCTAGTTCATAATTAACAACACCTATGCACTCAATTTAATACCAAAAGCTTTAATGTATTGCTAGCAAACTATGAAGCGTTTGTTACAATGCGAAGAATTTTGTATTTAAAAACATTTTTTAATAACAGGGTTAGTTGCTGCACTCCATACGGTGCAGGCATAAGTTAGCGTGGATCTAGGGATAGCTTTATAAATAATTATACCACATTCGAGTTTTAGCAGGTATTTTTGGAATTACGTCGTATAATTGGGAGAGTTTTTAATTACATTTATTTAATTATTCGTTAATATGTAACTTCCAAGTTAATCGCCTGTCTAGATATACTGTAACCGCTAAACGCAATAGCAATAGAACAAATTATTATTAATCTTACAAAAGCCGAATAGTCAAGACAGTCCCGTAACCAATAGGGGGCCAGCTGAGCTACTCCGGAAGAAAGAGTGAGTAAACACTAAAATCATTAAAATCAAATTCGAGCGCCACCAACTTGTTGGTTCAACAGCTTGCGAATCTAAATTGGAATATTCCCGGTGATATAGCAATCACACCTCACATTGAAAGGAGATATCTCAAACTTACATCTGTAAGACACAATCTCTTTGATAAGCTACATTGCCTTCAAAAATGATCGAACGTTTTTGAATGATCATTATTTTGGCGCTAGTTATTTTAACTATTTGATGCTGGCTACTTCTGCAGTGTTAAGTTCTGACGTTAAAATTTTTCATTGGCGTTCGTTCGTTCAGTTCGTTGTGCTTTAAGATGTTGTATGAAGCTTATAGCCGGTTTTAGTTATTGTTCTCTGGTTTCAGCATACTATTCTTTTGCAAAAATCACTTCTCTAGTTAAGAAATTTGCGGTTTTGAGGCCTTTTTCTTATTTTAGAGTACAAATTATAAACAAGATGCTTTTATTTTAATGGCTCAGTTTCGCAGTGGAACCCGAAATCAAGATGATTTTTGGTTATATTTTATTCAGTCGTGCATCGAACAATTTACTGAGGCGTTTCAAGGTGTGCAAATCAATTACGATGCTTTTGCTCACCATAAGCGGATTATTATTCACCATTTCGAAGACAAACACTTCATCTCCAATAAAATATACAGAAACCATTTACACGCACACTAGAAGAATTACAGCAAGTTATTAAACAGGAAATACAAAATATAACTGAGGACTTGCGGAGAGTATTTGATAATATGAAACGACGGAGTAATTTGTGTCTACAAATAATGGTCAACATTTCCAACAATTTTTATAGACAATCTCTGTATCCTTATTGTGGCGTGTTTTAAGTCGCCTGTCAGTTGGCCGTAGTGATTAATTCATAACTTCAGTATAATAAGATAAGTGTTTCTTATTTTCCAGTTAATTTTGTTTTTATCATTATTTGTTGATGACGGGAGTAGGGGTAGTCCCTTAAACAGCATTTAGTGTAAAATAGGCAAATTACTTATCTTAAGTAAAATGTACTATTTCTCCTAAAACTAACTTTAAAAATTGAATTGATGTAATTGAAATTGAAGTTTCCACTTTACATGACGACACTTGAATAAATTTTGTATCAATAAAATGTTTATAATAAAAAATGTATTGTAAATGTATAAGATTATTCCGATTTACTTTAGTTTATTCCTTGCGAGGTAACACTTTACGATTATGAAAAATTAAGACTGCTTTTGTAAGAGCTACGTTGATTGGGGTGTTATTTATTTTCATTCAATGAGAAATTAATAAATGGTAACATAATAAAGTGTTTACCCGCAGTACCCACTTGGACGCCACTGCCACGAAAATTAAGGAAGAATGGTTTACATGTTACATAGTAGTACTAATATCTGTTAAATGAGTTGCCTACATACGTCCTTAATCAGCGTTCGGTCATTCCTAAAAGCCCTGTATAATCTATTATAGAAACAAACAAACGCAAAACTATTCTTCAATGAAAGTGATATTTATCTTCAACACCACTTGCAAACAAGCAATATAAGAGGAAAGTTCCTAGTACCGAAATAAAATATTGTGTCTAGGGTATTTAAAGACAAGGTACGTACGTATTCGAGTCAAACTCAATACTAACCTCGCGACGTGTACGCGCTGCGTCCACAGCATAACGTATATAATTTATAATTTCAAATGTAAGTCTAACACAAATAAAAAATCTGTAAAGGGACTTACTGCGATCTTCCTTCGTAAGTAAACGTTGTGATACTAAACAATTTTAAAAATCAAAAGAAAATAGGGGTAAATATATCTGCATCTTCTTCTTCTTTTTTCTTTCATATATGGATGATCCATATTGGTAGGCACATTGCCTGTTTATTCCGCTAAGCCTCCTCTGACATTGAGGTCAAACATTCTTTCCAAAGTTTTGGGGGTCTACCTGAAGTTCTTTTCCCCATCGGCTTATAGAGTTTGGCGTTTTTTACCAGTCTGTTGTCCTCCATTCTATCTATATGCTTGCTCCAGTATTTGCTTCTTTGTCTAGTCCATTTGCCTACATCCGGAATTCCGCATCTGTCGCTGAGTTCTTCACTTCTAATTCTATCATAGAGTGTCTTTCCATGAATGCTTCGTATTATTTTCATCTCTACTGTTCGCATCATCTGTGTTGTTTTGGAGGTATCTGGTCTAGTTTCTGCTGCGTATGTTAGAATTGGTCTGACAACAGTTTTATATATTCTTGTCTTGCTTTCCGTGTTAAGATACTTATTTTTCCAAACGATGTCTCTTAGGGATCCTGATAAACGCGAAGTCTTTATGGCTTGTTGCTTTACTTCTTGTTGTAAATTTCAGTCGCTTGTTGTTGTTGCGCCGAGGTAGCTAAATTTCTTGACCTGTTTGATGGTTCTGCCATCAATCTCCAGTTTACATCTTGTCATTTCCTTTGATGCAACTAGGTTTTTATTTTTGTTCGTATTGATAGCCATATTCATTCTTGGTTGAAGGCATATAGCAATCTTTATAGGTTATCTTCGCTGTCGGAGATGACCACTGCATCGTCAGCGTATGCTACGATGTGGAAGTAGGTGTTGCCCATTTTATAACCCGCGCTTTTAGGTAATTTTTCGATTATCGGATCCATTATCATATTGAAGAGAAACGGGCTGAGAAAATCGCCTTGTCTAACTCCAGTGTTTTTTGTACTTCGTCAGATATTTGATGGTTTACTTTAATATTAATCCTGCAGCGTTGATTTATTTTACAAACCTGCTGAATTAGCCTTTGGTTGATTCCTTTATTTTTCATTATTCCGATATTGTCTGCTAAGCGAACTCGGTCAAACGCTTTTGTCATATCTACGAAGCACATGTAAGCGGCTTATTACATTCCAGGGATTTTTCCTATGTAAAATGTATCGATGGTTGATCGGTTTCTACGGAAGCCCTGCTGTTCCTCTCTTACCTGCACCATTTTGCTTAGCTCCTCCGAGATCCATTTAGTGAACACTTTCAGCATGCTGCTGAGCAGGGTTATCCCACGGTATAGTTCTCTGGAGACGTTTTTTGGCAATTCTTGAATATGGGGATTGTTGTGCTTCCCTTCCACTCATTTGGTACTTCGCTCTTGCTTACAATAGATTTGAACATTGTTAGGATTTCTTTTTGTAATTGTGTTTCTCCGTATTTTAGCATTTCGATTGTGATTTCGTCTGTCAGACTTTTTCGATTTTTAAGGTATTTTAGAATGCTTTTTCCTCCGTTACTTCTATGTCATCTACTTCATTATTTTCTATTAGTTGTTCCACTTGTTCTTCGTGTGCGTTGTATAATGTATCAAATTATGTTTTCCATTCTTCTACAGGGATCTTACTGCTTTGGGTGGTGTCTTTTATTTCCAACTTACTTTTTCTGAACATGCCCCATATCTTTTTCTGACTTCCATACATATCCCTTTTGTATATCTTTCCCAATAGTCTTTTTTTATCTCCTATATTCGAGCCTTAACTCTGTTGCATTCTCTAGTGTACATAGTCCAGTTTTCTTCGTTTCTATTGCGAAGGTAGTTAAGATAACGTTGTTTTTTTGTTTTAGCTGATTCTTTCACCTCTGTTGTGGACCAAAGCGTGTTATTTGGTTTATTAACATTGATGCGTCTTTTTCCTAAAGCTTCATTAGCTGCGTCATGGATGTTATTTTTTAGCGTTTTCCATTGTTGATCGATGTTGTCAATTTTTTCAATTGGGTTTTGCCTTAATTTTTCTGTTAGACGATTGCTATACATATAGTTTTTTTATGCTTTCATTTTCTAGAGATTCGTCATTGAATTTAGTTATGAAATGAGGTTTAGGTTTCGTATTAGTAGAAATGTGTGGTCTTAATTTACAAAGGAGGAGTGAAGTGTTCGTACATCTAGTACTGCCTGCGGATGGACTGCCCTGTTGATTATGATGTAGTCTATGAACGACTTTTGTTCTCTTGAGTTTTGCCATGTATATTTTTATCTCATATGATATTCAAAGAACGTATTGTTAATTCTCAATGTGTTGATAGCGCAGATAATTTCAATAACTGTCACCGTTGTCGTTTGCTACTTCCTCGTTAAATTCTTGTGTTAAGCCATCTACCTATAGGCTCATTTCCAATTCTCGCATTCAGATTTCCCATAATCACTACCCTGTCCTGAGTATTAATGGAGTCAATAACCGTTTAAAGTTTTTCATAAAACTTTTCCCTCCCTTTTTATTTTTGCAGTTATCGGGTGCATATACACTTATAAAGTGTATTATTTTCTCGTTGGTTTTTATGATTACCTGCAGTATTCTGTCGTTTATATAGCGTTCGTTTTCTATTTGTTTTTGATATCTTTTATTTATCAATAATCCTACTCCCAAATGTGCCCTTGAGTCTTGTGATACTCCACTGTATACGCAAATGTAGTTGTCGACTTCATATTTCCCTTTGCATTTTCGTTTTGTTTCAGATAGAGAGCATACTTCGATGTTATGAGTGTTTAATTCATTTATGGTCTTTTGTTTTCCATGACCTAATGTTCCATGCGGCAGTTCTGAATATATCCTTTTTTCCATGCATTTGTCCTTTTTCTCGCCATGGTCGTCACTTTGATGATCCGTCCGTTTTCCGAAGCTTGTCTATCGGTTCTGTGAGCATACATTATATTTCCCCCTGTAAAAGGTTTTTGGCCCGGCTTGAAGGAGGAATTTTTTATCGAGGTTTTCTCCTCTATCTTCATGTTTGTAATAATCTGAATCAATAAAAGAAAACACTTGGTAATACAAATTCCATCAATGTTCAAATAAAAAACATTACCGGAAGTAAACCGCCCATTTGTTGCATCTGTGAGATGCGGCTGCCTTACACACAACACATTTATTGTAGACTCTTTTTTCTCTTTTACAGCATTTACCCTGTATCTGTTGGGTCCCATTTTCGTCAAGGGTAAAGCATGAGCTAAGTGCTAATCATTATTTTTATTTGTTTCTCAGTTAACACAAAAATAAACAAAATATGTTTTTAAGGTGTCATGCCGGGTAGGTATAACGTCGTAGCTTATCAAGGGTAATACCACAAGCAGTGGATATATTTTTGACAAATATTTTGTCGTTTCCATGTAAATTATTGCGTTTAAATTTCACGATACAAAATCACATCAAAATATGATTTTGTTGAGTGAAATTTGCAATAATTTCTATGGAAATGGCAAAATATTTAAAAAACATATATCCACTTCGAGTGGTATTTGGGACGACTATTTAACAATATTAATATATAACGATTAACTTTATTGAAAAATAATCCAACAATTAATATAATTATTCATTCTCAATTAAATTCAGCGGAATACTTCCAAAACACAGCATTTTAAAATAAGCCACACAGTTTGTTGGGGTTTAGTGTTACGTAACCTAGCGATATCACTAAAGACAGAACATCGTTGCTAAGCGTTACTTCGCAACAAGGCTATTTATTTTTTAGTACGTACATTGTTTTGTGAATATTTTGCATGGTGCCCAATATTCAGTGATATACTGCTGTTATTGGTTGAAAAAAGCAAATGTCTGCAATGTGATTGGCTTATATGTTATAGTGTTGAATAGTCTATTAAATCCAGCGCCGATCAAGGAAACTGATTTGGCTTCAACCTCGCCTAGCTGCTAGATGGAACGATATCAAAGCAGATAAATCGTGCTACTCATTCTATAAACTGGAAAATCCAGATACCCACGTCCATAATAAGATCCAAAATTCGCTCAAAAGACAAACTTTTCATACGAAAATCCAAAAATCTATGAAATTCTAGAACATCTAAAAAAAGTCCTGTAACAAAAAACACGTCATTAGCATAAAAATACCTTTGACAAAAACTACTTACTTCACCTGGAAAGCGGTTTCGTGCTGCAATTTCCAGAGAAAACCATCTAGAATTAAATTAAAATGAGTATAGCCAAAGATTTCGATTATTTGTTTCTAACAATTCGGCCTAAAATTCTTCAATTACCAAAAAAAAAAACTGATAAGCTGTTTTACCACTACTGTGGGACGAAATGTTACTAGAAAATCTGATCTTGGGAGGAAGTTCCTAAGCGACCGCGCTATCATTCCCGGTTGCAATACTTTAAATTCCCGAGATAGAGCAGGCAATACGCTAAACCCAACAAAACACGTCTTATAAACCAACACTGCAGGGGATAGTATGCTCAGATTCGACAAGATAAGCCAAACACTGTATTAGCGGTTATGAACTGTACATAAAGTCGTGGAAGTGCAATAAGAGACATTGCCTATTACAATCTACAGACTTCCAAACTTGATAAATACACCAAAAAGGCTCTCCAAAACGTTAAAATAAACACTTCTCCCACAAGCAGGCAACTATGCAAACAACCAGTGCCAATGCGAGAAATCTTAAACCAAACGAGTGACTGCATCTACAACCCAAAGTTAACGGTGGCAGCAAAAAATACCTATATTCTTTTAAATTCGCATAACCATTAAGTAGCTTTTAGAGAAAACGAAGGCGAGTTAAATCGATAGGGCTAACTTTAGTAAATAAGGCAAAAAGATAAATGTTAACATCAAAATGAACGTAGCAATACTCCAAGGTATTTAGCGCCTTGATTTGCCGGGCTCCAGGATGTGATTGTTGTTTATTACTATATCTGATGACAAACCAGAAAGCGGAAGAGTAAAAATTCTTGCTTCACATTTGCTTGTGTTGGGTGTGTAATACAACATGCAGAAGCATGCAGTATTTATTTTTATTTTTTATCCATACTGACTTGAAATGTTTGATATCACGCTGAAAGTTAATACTTATCAGTTGCAGGTAATTGATAATCGTGAATGATACACGCAGTGATAAACTATTTTCCCTGTGATAATTTGATTCATTAAAATCACATTATTATAATTCAAAGGGAAGTCAAGCAGTTTGAAAGTAAGCCTGATTTGCTGTGAATATATTAAGTTATCAAGGGTAATACCACAAAAGGTAAAAATTTTTTGAAATATTTTTCGTTCACATGCAAACCATTGCTTTTAAATTTCTCGAAACCAAAATTGCGTTAAAAATTCCGCGAGACCGCAGGTCGAGTGGAATTTGAGCAGTTTTTGTTGAGAGAAATTTGCAATAATTTGCATGTTGACAAAAAAATGCCTTAAAAAATGTTGCCTTGAGTGGTATTTGGAAATATTATTCAACAATATGGGTAGATGACTTTTACCGTGTTCCACAGCACACATTTTTAACGTTTTCCACTATTAATTCAGTACTGGAGCTTCCAACACGATTATTATGAGTTTTTAGAACGACGCCGATGTGCAAACTTCACTTTGACGTTTTGGTGAAATGTCATCCAAAGGCTATTGACTAAATTGAAATCATTGAAATCAATCGGGCTCGCGTGAAAACACTGCGACATTAGGTGTTTTCAAAGACAGTCAATTTTGATTGGCCGTTTCTGACAAATTGAACAATTTTCATAGGTTCGTTCGTTATAGTGTTGAATAATCAATAGAATTCAGCATTTACTCTAACGTAGAATCAGTGAGTGAATGATTGTACCAATGAAGTTATTTCTATTGGGAAAAATAGAAATATTTTTGGAAGGTCTACCGCGAGCTTCTACAGCAGCGACAACCAGCAAGATATTCCACAACGGAGAACAGCATTAAGTTCAGGTACTTCTGTAATATGGCCAAGGTCAGTGAAGTTTTTATTTGGATTTAAATATGTTGTTATTAGAAAATTGATTTCATATAATTTTGAAGAACTGCCTAGAAGTAATATAACTGTTTTATAAAGTAAACAAGACATCAATTTGTGACGTTAGCTCCGGCCAAAATTATTATTTCTACGCATTGGAATGCGTTCAAATTTCGTCCCGCTAAAACTTCGTTACATTCAGCTAGAAAACCATCGCCGAGGAGTGGGAAAAATCAACATTCTGCGCCCGCATCAACGAGACGTTGCTCGGCGCATCCCTACCCGAAATCCAGGACAGATAAAGAGTATTGGTATTGTATAAATAGCAAGCGCACGAGGTGAGAGAGTTTACGTCCACCGTCCCTGAACAGCTTCTAGCTCTAGGTCCCCCTGGGGCCTAGTTCCTGAAACCGATCCGAAACACTTCGTTCCTGCGACTAGAAATTCCTGTAGAAAACTTTCCTGGACCTGCTAGAATAACAATCGCTTAGGGCTTCGTGAGTAACGACCAAAGCGATCTGTTATAAACAAACCTCGATTTCTAGAAAACTTTCGCGGTACTTGCTATAATAACAATCGTTTAGGGCTTCGTGATTAGCGACCAAAGCGATCCGTTATAAACAAACCTCGATTTCTGTAAAACTTTCGCGGTACTTGCTATAATAACAATCGTTTAGGGCTTCGTGATTAACGACCAAAGCGATCTGTTATAAGCTTTTCTCAGCCTGTAGAAACGGCTCCTAGGATACAGACCTGTCTTTCCCCTATTTTAAAGTCCTTCAGGCGAAGCCCTCCACGCTAGTCGCAAGAACCAATGCGAGATTTATTCGCAAAACTTAAAAGGGCGTCACCCTTTATTTTGGCAAAAATCTCAAAATCCTTATTGAGCCAAAACACGAAACTTATTCGTAGAACCTAAGAGAGCTTCACTCGCCTCCCAGAAAGTTGGTAATTAATTTCAGGTAACCCCTGTGAATGCTTTTACACCCAAGTAAAAGTTTCAAATCCCGAAATTAATCACGTAAAATTATCTTGAAGTCAAGGTCAAGACCCCGGCGAAGGCGAAGAACAATTTTGATATAAAAATTCAGAGCTTTACTCACCTAGAGGGATATTGTTTCAGAGACGTCATGAGCCTGTCCGTAGTGCGTTAATTTAACAATTAATAACTCCTTGGTTTAATTAGCAAATTTGAAGGTTAACGCCGTTCCCACGAAAATTTGATACACTGTCACTTCACTTGCTGAAAGAAGCTATTCGGCACTACGGATTAGGTTGGGGCAAGTCAGACCTTCGCCTCACGTTTATTTGTAGCCACAGCCCCCCCGAAATAAACAAGATTGTACCCGAATTTACAATGTTCGTCCGATATAAACAAAGTTAACCTCGAATTTTTCTGTTTACAGTCTTGGCCGTTAGAGGGCGTTTACGCAAGCCACTACAGCGGTACGTGTGCGATTTTAGCGATCTGCAACCCGTCCAGCTCGTGAAGCAGAAGGGGTTGTCCGCCCGCCAGGCGTACAAGAAAAATCATAGAAGAAATCATATTATTTTTGTACAGAATACGGGAAATATTTTTTATTGCGTTACAATGTAAATAGATATATAAAATAAATCCCTTTGATGTTATGTGTACTTTTCTATATACTTGAGAGAGTAAATTGAACCCTGGCATCTGGCTATCTGAGAATAAGAAGTTTATGAACAGTGGTAATCATCCATGGCTCAATTATTAATTAAAAAATTAAATAATTAACGTAGAAATTCAGGTTATTACAAACATAACACATAATTGTTCTTCTAGTATCTGGCCAACTTCCGAAATACATAATCGCACAATTGAATTACGTAGAACGCCAATATTAGTCCCGAAACGTGCGATGAAACAAATGCATTTCGAACAAAATTTATTTTCTTTTAAATGCGATATCTTTTATGAGCTGTGCAGACGTCCCCTTGCAAAATATTTAAGAAAAATGAATATGGTGAGAAAGTTCGGACCTTTAGCTATCACCTGAACGTATTATTTTTCTAAAAAAAAAATACCCGTTTTTAAATTCGCTGGTACTTAATGAACCCTTCCATATTGGAGTACATTTCGCACTACTTATATTCTACAGAACAGAGGACACAAGAGGACAAAATTATTCGTAGTTCACATTATTGTTTAGGATCTTAGGTAAACAAAAACACCTCATCGGTTTGCCCCTGCACTCCTTACGACATGTAATAGGGCGGTCGGTGCCGGTGCCCCCATAGGCATCTTACCGCGGTGCAGCATTGCTGTCTTTTAGCGTGCATCATTGTCGCTTCCTGATTGCAATTTTAGTGGCTGTTTTGCTGTGATTTAATATTGTGTGTTGTTGTGTAATTTTACTTTGTGTGTTTTGTGTATATTCTAACAATAGCGGTTCGTCCAATTACGCGTTTTTCTTTACACGAAAAGTTTATAGAAACTATCAAATTATCCGTTGAAGTTCGAAAAAAATGTGGTATAGAATATCTAAACCATGTTTTTCATACAAACGCAAATCAGGTTGCTACAAAGGCACTTATAGTTTTCACTAGAACACATTTTTTCACATTATGATATCAGAAATTGGAAGAGTGTAAAACTAGGTAATAAACGGTTTACATAGAAATTTGGCAAGTGGCTTGACGAAGAAATAAAATTCCCGGATATTGTTCTTCGTTGTGTACCTACTCTTATAAATTATAAGAAGACAAGTATGATTTTGACGAAGACGATGTTGAAGCAGACTGTGATTTGTAGAAGAATTTAGCATTATATCGTATTCTACGCTATTAGGTATTATTATATCATTTTAGAATCTCAATATTTTAATTAATTTGTATTTCTACAGCTTAATGTTTTTTGTAATTAAATTTAAAAATTGTGCAATTGTTTTCATTTCTACATAATATTAAAACTTTTAAACCCCTTCAAATAATTTGTAAGTTGCAAAATCGCAAAAAACAAAATTATTAAAATTTTATTATCATTATTATCAATGCATTGATCCTTTTATTTCTACATTAATATTGAAACATATAAACCCCTTAAAATAATTTTTGTTGCAAAATCGCGAAAAAAAATTATTTCATTATTATTATTATTTTTGTTATTTTTAAATTTATTATTATGAAAGTATTTGTAGTCTTACACCACAATATTGTAATTGTAAAATGCAATTCATTCACGAGATATTAATTTCGATCGACTTTTTTTGATTTTGAACCGCTGTGCGCTGTTGTTATTTGGACTCTCGTCGCTTCAAGGCAAGTGTCGTATTTTATGGGACAACGCCAGTTGAGTGTTCCGCCTTGTTTTTGAACTCATTTTACTGCACGTGGGTGCGGACGGCAATCGAGCTGGGTGTCGTAGTTGTTGTTTAATGTAAGCATTGAGTCTTTCGTATAGTGGAGTGGCACTACTATCACGTCGTTTAACGGATTACCTCTGAAAACTCTTTAACGGGTTATCATTGTTTCGCGAAGCAATCGCTTGTCGTCTCTGTCGTGCTGCCAATTTACCGTGCGATGTTTCAGTGTCGCCTTCAGTAGTGGATAATACCCCATAGCTTCGTTTGCCCGTAGCTCATTGAGTAGTTGCAGTATCCCTTTCGTTTCGTCTATGCAATGTCTGGAAACAGCAGCTGATTGCAGTAGCATGGGACATTAATTTGCCGCACAGCCAAGCTCTTTAAAGGTACCGTACGTTGTATTAAAGTTTACAGTGCGAATTTATTGTATGCAGTGTGTTTCACCGAAGCATAAGGCAAGTCACGTAACGTCGCGGTTGTTTAACTTTTATTGTGTGCCTTTTTTGCATTCGTCAAACCATTATAGTTGCTCCAGAAAAAGAAATTTCCACCACTACGCCCAAAAGTACTTTCACCACCGGTAGCCCCAACCCTGATACAACCGTGCACCTCCAACGTACAACCACTAATGTCACAGATTGTAGCAAATGGTATTCCATCTATCCCCCATCCAAATACAGCACAAACGTCAAACTTCGAAAGGTTAGAAAAAATTATGCTTGACTTAGCCGACAATTTGAAAATTATGCTAAACCTACTTACAACCATTGTTTCCAAACTTCATTAATGGACCGCACACTCAAAATTGCAGAGTGGAACGCCAACGGCCTGTCCAATCACATCGATGAGCTGCGTACCTTTATTACTAATCACAACCTGGATATAATATTAATATCTGAAACTCACTTCACCAATAGGTCCTACCTAAATATACCCAATTACATCATATACGACACCCAACATCCAGACGGAACGGCCCACGGAGGTACAGCAGTTGTTGTTAAAAAATCTATAAAGCACTATCAATCCGATAAATATGCCCAAGAGCACATCCAAGCCACAAGTGTCGTAGTAGAAGACTGGACTGGGCCACTTACAGTTACAGCTGTTTATAGCCCACCGAGACATAATATCAAAGAAGAACACTACTCCCGGTTTTTTAACACTCTGGGTGCAAGATTTATTGCCGCCGGAGATTATAATGCCAAGCACCAAGAATGGGGTGCTAGAATAACTACCACCAAGGGAAGAGAGCTATTGAAATCACTTAGCAACAACAACCTGAACTACCTCACTACCAGACTACCTACTTACTGGCCCACCGATCGGAGAAAGATTCCAGACCTCCTCGACTTTGGTATTGTAAAAAATATAGCTCAAAACTACCTGAAAATTGAACAATGCCTTGATCTGTCCTCCGACCACTCCCCTATTTTAATCACACTATATTCATCCGTATTTACTATAAAGGAACCCCCTAAACTCAGCAACAAAAAAACCTACTGGAATACCTTTAGGGACTTAGTTAGTGAAAGAATAAACCTAGACGTTCCGCTACAAACAGCAGACGATATTGAAGAAGCCGTAGAACACTTAAACCATACAATTCAAAGTGCAGCTTGGGACTCAACTCCTCACCTAAATACGATCGACAAACAGGGTGCCCTCCCTATGACGATAAAAAAAGCAATAGCAGAAAAAAGAAGACTTCGTAGAATATGGCAGAACACTAGATACCTAAACGACAAGAACAGACTCAACAGAGCAACACGAAAATTGAAAACAATGCTTCACGATGTGAAAAATCAAGGTATACAGAAATACCTGCAAAACCTCTCTGCCACCGAAACAACAGACTATTCACTGTGGAAAGCCACACGAAAGCTAAAGCAGCCACAGCAGTCACTATCTCCAATCCGTAAGGCTGACGGCGCCTGGGCCAGAAGTGAAAAAGAGAAAGCTGACACATTTGCACAGCACCTGAAGAACACATTTCAACCCTTCCCGGCTGAGCTAAGTGCGAAAGAAGACGAAGAAATAAAACAATACATGGAGGCTCCAGATCAGCTCAGTTTACCAATCAAAAAGGTCACATTAGCTGAGATCAAACGTACAATTACCTACGAAATAAACCCAAAGAAAGCCCCAGGGTATGACCTCATCACGGGAAAAATTCTGAAGGAATTACCGAAGCAAGGACTTAAATTCATACTGTTTATATTCAACGCTATTGTACGTCTAAATTATTATCCTGCACAATGGAAAGTGGCCCAAGTTATACTTATTTTAAAACCAGGCAAGCCACCAGAAGAAGCCTCCTCGTATAGACCCATTAGTCTTTTGCCAATAATTTCCAAACTATTCGAAAAGCTCATGCTAAAAAGAATAAAACCTCTACTTGAAGAGCAACAATTGCTGCCGGATCATCAGTTTGGTTTCAGGGAAGAACATGCCACCACAGAGCAGATCCACAGGATAGTAAACGAAATCAATCAGACATTTGAAAACAAGAAGTACTGTTCTGCTGTTTTTTTGGACGTGGCACAGGCCTTTGACAAGGTCTGGCACACGGGACTGCTTTTCAAAATCAAAAGAACCCTGCCGCATAACTATTATCATCTCATAAAATCGTATCTGACCAACAGGCATTTTCAGGTAAAATTCCAGCAGGAGCTCACGAAATTACACCTTATAAAGTCGGGAGTACCGCAAGGAAGTGTCTTGGGACCCACCCTGTACTTACTGTACACGGCAGATTTGCCCACTTCAGAAAATACGCTAACAGCCACATTTGCAGACGACACTGCCATACTAACATCTCACGAAGACCCAGTGACTGCTTCACGAAACTTACAAATCTCCCTGAACCGAGTTCAAAACTGGATGCGAACTTGGCGCATCAAAGCTAATGAATCTAAGTCAACCCATGTTACTTTTACACTCCGACGGGAAAGATTCCCACCAGTGACACTAAATAATGCTCCTATTCCTCAAGCAGATGATGTAAAATACTTAGGCATGCATCTTGATCGAAGATTAACTTGGAGAAAGCATATTTTTACCAAGCGTAAACAACTCGGCCTGAAGGTCACCAAACTCTACTGGCTACTTGGACGCAAATCCCAATTAACGCTATCTAACAAAGTCCTACTATATAAAACCGTAATAAAACCTATCTGGACATACGGACTGCAACTCTGGGGTACCACCAGCAACTCTAATCTAGAGATCCTACAAAGGTTCCAATCGAAAACTCTACGAACCCTAGCGGACGCCCCATGGTACGTGAGAAACGAAGTAATCCATCGTGATCTTCGAGTGAACACTATTAAAGGTGAAGTGTCGTGCGCGAGTGCAAAATACCTCACTCGTCTTGAAACCCATATCAACCCTCTCGCAGTGAACCTCTTGAACAATGGTAACGTTACTCACAGACTAAATAGGTATCATCCTTTAGATTTAGTAGATCGTTTTTAAATTTTGAAACATTTGTGTATATAAGTGTACATTTCACTTTCTGTCTGCATTAAGGAACTTTTCATTGGAAAAGTATCCTCCATGCCAATTTATAATCACACCATTTACCTATTGCTCGATTGAGCAGATTGTAAATTTAATAAATAAAAAAAAAAAAAAAAAAGTCATTGCAATTAATTTACCGTCAGTTTACATGGTTGTTGTTGGATCAGCTTTATGAATTAGCCCTGTAATGTGTCACAACAGCGACTTAACATAGTTGAATTTCGCCTTTTATTATTACTATTTGATTATAGTTTGATGTTCATACCGTTTTTCAGTAATTTCAAGAGTTAATGTCAAGTTTACCGAATAATTTCAATAGATTAAGACGTTACGCAATTTACCTAACTGCCGTATACTAAACCATTTCATCGTTTTATGTGCATTTATATATATTCAAATATTTTGTCAATACATTTCATGTTTATTTTAACTGTGGTTTTCTTATCATTTTAGATCTGTTTACCGTTTATTAGGCTGTTGCCCTGTGTGATCTCGTGTTGGACCACCCCTCGATCCACTGAAATCTAGCCGACAATTCTTTTATAACGGGCTGGGCAGCGGTCCTATGTGAGTTACATTCCCGATATCGTAAGTTATTGTACGCGCTAGTCGTCTAGCTTTATTGTGGCTTTTCGTAAATACCGTGTCGTACCGTTACAAACTGGAGCGTTGTCGTAATTGTCAATTTAGCCCTTTACAAATTTTTGGTCTGTTTATAGCCATTCGAGTCCAGGTCGCAGGGAACGCTGCCCCACTCGGAGCGCAGAGACCACACGAAAGAGCTTTTATTTTGTAAATAATTTTAAAACTCATATTTTATTTTGTAATATAGTTAAACAAAATAAACATCTATATAATCTTGACTCAACTCTCTTCAGCTGTTGAAAACCTAACATAAAATAATCAAGCTTGATCTTGAGCATCAAATTAAAAATTGCAAAAATTATGAAACGCTACAAACTATTCTATTGGTAACAAATAACTAAAATATAATTTGATAATAAATTACATGTGTTTTCAGCAATTAGAATTTGATAGAGCAGAATAAACGCGAAGTTAGTTATTTGGCAATTAAGGCTACCAACGTAGCAAATGTTGCGTTTAACTTAACCGCTGTCTCATACACGTTTGTAATATGCATTAGAGATAATCTTCAGGTTAAATTTCAGGTAAAGTTTAACCTTATATTGTAATACCGGCCCATAGTGCTTTTATGTTCCATGTTCAAATTCGTATCCGTTGTCTTGCCGATCGTCTCCTTTTAAGTAGTCCTGTTCCGAGACACTTGTTATTCTCTGAATCTACTGTAGCTCGTATAGGTAATTAGCTCAACGACGAGGGTCCCGTTACCTTGCGACAACTAGGCCGTACACTGGCAAGGGGCCCTCTTCTTCATTCATGTTTATCCCCCCGGGATCATAGGGCGCCCATGGGCGTTTCAATGACACTTTTTACTTCATAGCGTACGGTCGTCAGTCTTACACTATGTCTCAGCACACTTCATTTTAATTTTTACTCGGTTTAAGTTTGAGTTGAGTTAACTATCCACACAGCTACAAATTCATTTCACGAACTCTTTCCATTCCGTTTTGTTTTTTGCTAACACTTTCACTTGGTTCCAGGATATTTTACACGCTCTAATTTCATTTTTAACACTTTTTCTCCCTGTCAAAGCTGGTCTGCTCTATTTTCTTTGTCCTTTAATGTGATATTCTGTCTCTTGCCGGGTTATGTCCTTGATCGGGTTTCTTAGTGTGTCCGATCCTATTCCATCGTCGCCTTTTTATAATAATTTTTACAGGCTCTAGTTCGGTTTTTTCCCACAGCTCAGCGTTGGCGATTTGATCCGGCCAATATATTTGAAGTATTCTTCTTAAACATTTATTTATAAATATTTGAACGTGTAACGCCCCGTTTCAATTTAATTTTTGTAGCGCGTTAATGCATTTGTAATGCAAAAGTATTCAAGATTATCACAGCATGCGGTGCCACGCGATTAGCACCTGCGGTTTTCGTGTTACAACAGGTCTAGCATTTCGATTAAGTTGGTGTTAAAACAGCGTAAGAGCTGATAGAGTATTGATTGTTTCGAGAAAGACGCTGTCGCGGATTTGAATTACTGGGCTAAACTGAAGCCGTTTTAATTGTTTTCGTAAGGCTCATTATGTGCTGGGTTCTCCTTGCGCTAGGACGATAGAAATCGCTGCGAAGCGTCCGCTGCTATAATTAAGCCGAGAACACCTTCCGGTAGGAATCCTTTTGCGGGCTTATTTTCGCAACTAACTTTTAACATTTAGGTGGGCAGTTACGGGCCAAATGCTGGCAGTTATCAAGCAGCTACAACTAAAATCAGAGAGTTGCGGGCTAGAAGAAGCTAATATTGTTGGTGTGGGTTCTGGTCTTCTGCTTCAGCATGGGTTAGAAATTCCCGACATGTGCCGCTACCTTTTGTGGTTTGCTGACTTCTAACAGTGGCGTCTTCGCTTGGGAGTCTCAGAATTTCGCAGCCAAATCTAGATTAGCATCTTTATGGACGGAGGCCACACACTAGGATAATTCCACTTGAGATCGCTGAACTTCAACATCAAGTTAAACTGTAAGTAAATGCCACATCAGCCCTCTTTGCCGACAAAGGCATTTGCCTTAATTATATCAGTTCCTTCTAAGATCTTAGAAAATCAAACTGAGCGAGTTTAATCAAGCTTTTTGGCTCAAACCTTAAGAATGCTAATGAGCGAGAATTAATTATTTAAAATTTACTGACGTAAACATGGGCATAGTAACTCATATACTGCACTTTATACGTTGTTTGTTATGTATTTGCGATAGCATAGGTGTTGTCCTGGAGTGCGAATTAAGCTATAATTAGCATATTGTAGACTGAATATTTGGAAGTAATTTCCCAATTATGATTTCTTATTTCATTTGATTCGCAATAGTCCTACCACTTTGATGTCACATGGCCTAAGGGCTAATACAAGTGATTCATGTGTTACTGCGATACTTGGGTTCAAATAAATGCCGCTATTGCTAGTATTTGCTGTGTTTTCTTCTGCAACCCCTCTAGCTGAACGAGTAATCTAGGCATGCGGTGGAACACCAAAGGTAGGTGGCGTATTGTAAAGTAGCTAGTTTTTATAGGTTGTGAGTGACGACCAAGGGCCCAATTTGTATTTATACTTCTGTTCAATTTAAAATCCCGAAGCATTTATTAGCCTGATCCTTACACCACGCCATTTTCTGTCAGGAGTTAAAAGAGCTAGCCGAGGCCTTTGTCAAACCCTTCGTTTAAGGGCGGTACAAACTTCCTTTATTTGCTCCTTGTTCAACGCCCATACAGAAGTACACTTTGTACGTTGATTTTAAAGATTCGTAGTTTTGTTTTCTCGGATAGTTCATTCTAAGCCCATGTTTTCCGTAGTATATTAAACGCGTTTTGTACTTTACAGATTCTTGATTTTACATCGGCGTGACCTCCACCGTGTTCGTCAACTATGCTTCCTAAATATGTAAACTTTTCAACATTTTGTATTTTACTACTCTCTATCATTACTTATTTTTTTATCTTTTGTGTTTATTCTTAAAGATTTTGTTCTATTGATATTAATTTCCAGGCCGATCGTGCTTGCTATAATATTCAGTAATTTTAATCTCTCTTGCATGTGACTTCTTTTTTCGTATATCAGGCAAACATCGTCGGTGAATTCTAGGTCTTCCAGTTTATACCCAAATCTCCAGTCTAAACCTTTTTTATTGTCCGTCATGTTTCAGCACCCAGTCGATTACAATAAGAAATGGCAGGGGTGATAGGATGCATCCCAGTCAAACTCCCGTTTCTATAGCAAATTTTTCTGCTCTCGTGTCGTTGTGCTGTATAGTTATATGTACAGTAATTTTCATACAATAGTTTAATTAGATTAATGTATTTTCTGGGTAGGCCATATTCTCTTAGTATATGCCACATTTTTGTTCTATTAATTTTATCAAAGGCCTTTTTGAAATCGACGAAGCCTAGATGGATTTCTTTTTGCCACTGGTTACCTTTTTCTAATATAATCCTTACGGCCGATCTTATATAGACCACTAATCTCAGGTTAACTTTAATTCGTTGTTAAAATAAACAAAAGCACATCAAAACGTTAGTGCTTATAACATTTTATTCATAAGTAACCAAATTTTGATGTGCTTTTGTTTATTTTAAGAAAGAATTACAGTTAACCTAAGATTAGTGGTCTTTATAAAACTGGCTGTTAGTGTGCCTATTAAATCTGTGCAAGATCTTCTTGCTCTAAAGTCTCCTTGATTGGTTCTAAGCAGTTTTTCTACTTCGTTCTTTAGCCTTTCTAGTATTACCTTCGTTAAAATTTTACTAGTGGTTGTTACGATTTATTCGCGCCGCCATTTGATTTCGAGGTCTGTGGTATTTATTTCGTATTGTTACACATGTTTTCGGTTCTGATGTATTTGGCTGCTCAGTTTGTATTTCGCGTGCTAGCGCCACGCTTACTTCCTTGGCCTTGCTGTAAAAGTTGCATATAGCTCGCGATTGTCTTGAAGCGGGTCCTTTTCCACCTCGATCGGCAAAAAAGGATGAAGTCGGGTTAGCAGTATTGAAATTTCGGAGGAGTGATGGGCTGCGGTTAGTTTTTGGTTGTGTGAAGTTTGCCCACGCTGATTGGAGCGGTTTCAAGTCCCCAAATTTTATTATTATGAGGGAATCTTAATCCCACGCCATTTGGCGAAGTTCGCTACCGAGTGTTTCGCACATGCCTGGAATTCTGTCCAGGGTAAGTAGAAAGTCGCTTCGAAATGCATTATACTTCTTGTATGATATCGTGGACATTTTTCCTCCCTTACAGCAGCTAGTGTTGGAGGGCTGACATGGAGGCCTATCTCCAGGCCTAAATTGCCCCTGCCGTCGTGTTGCAAATCCCCCTGGACACCAGTTTTCTGCCACACGAAAGTGAGCCAAACGGTTCTCGGAAGCCGTGGCGTCGTCAACCTTGAGCCCACATCTGGAACGCGTATTGCGTTTCCTCCAAAACCAAGCAACCTCAAGAATTTTTGCTGAAATTATTGTCTGCCAGTCGATTTATTTTAATGTGTGCAATTATGCTGTTGCATAACTTTTGTGTAAAACTAAGTACTATTACTTGTAATTTTTGTCAGCGGTACCTCATATTCTTAGTGACAAATTATCAATCGTAGCATATAATTTCTGGCATCCTATGATTCTCAACTGAATATATATTGTGATTTTTTTTACTGTGATTTATCTGAAATTATACTGTGATTATGCCAGCTATGAGGGTTTGATTTAGTTACGGCTACCTGCCTTATTTGAAGTTTTTCTTTCAGGAACTGTATTTATGTCTAAGCTCTTTGAGTCTACGAATTCTCGTTTGAAAATCTTGGTACACTCACCGTTATTTGTTAAAAATTCGTTGGCGCGCTGTGCATTTATCCCTTGTTTTGTTCTACCGAGTAATCCTTTAAAGACCTGTACGCCTTCTTCGACTGAGCTGGCTGGCGGCAATTACACCCGAGTGTATATAAGTAGATATTCTGGAAGATTGACCAACGAATTAAAATTAGCTAAGATGGCGTTTAATACTGTTATAGCTCGCCAGTTGTCACATTTTGCCAGATTACCCTTTTTTAGTAGTTTAATCATTAATCCTACAGTCCATTCTTCCGGTACTTTTTCATCTATCCAAATCTTATTAATAAAACAGTGTAATATATTCACGCTTGCTTCCGCTTTAATTAGTTCACTCGATATGCTGTCCAAACCTGCTGCCTTGCCTATTTTCAGGTTTTTTATGGCCTTTCGTATTTCATCTTTTGAGATATCACCAAAGTTTAGATTAATTTCATTCATTAGCTCATCAACCTCTTCGTTGTTAGTTTCTACGTTTTTTTTTTCCTGTTTATAGTAGATTTCTTTGAAATGTTCTTATTTAATTACATTACCATCCTTGTCCCTTATGTGCGTTGTCATGTAGCTTGTCTGTCCTGCCATTGTTAGTGTTACATTATATAAAGCTTTCATATAGTTCATTCTTGCTGCTTTATCCATTAATTCCTCTTGTTGCTTTCTTCGTTCTTTTCTTGCACTCTTTTTTGCTTGTTTGTTTTTAAGCCAATATAATTGTTCTAATTGTATTTCGTCTGCTGCAATAATTCATTTAATATTTTTAATTTTGTCAACGCAAGGGGCCCTAACAGAGTACCATCAGCCAGGCCAGCTGAACCCCGTGAAACAATAAAGAAACCGACCTGCGATTAATTAATAAAATTAAGCAATGGTAGTAAAAATCGCAGATCAACCCCCCTACAGTTTATACACCACGGCAGCCCTAAAAACTCTTTACTTACCGCGATGGGCGAGCCAGCTCAAATTTCGGCGGCCTTGGATCGTAGGTTCAAATCATCAGCTATGTACCCTGGAATGTCTTCAAAAAAGGAAAAGGAAAAGGAAATGGAAGATTTCGAATAATAAGAAAATAAACTGCAAGTGACTAGCGTTTAATTAATAATTAATAAAAAGTTTTGAAGTATCAGTAGTAAATTATCAGAATAATTAAAATGCAAATAATGTTAAAACAAAATTGTGTACGTTAACTGAAGGTTGCGACACGCATAAAATCAAGAACCCCTTTCAGGTTATTCTAATAACTGTAAATTCAAATTATTCATGGATATGCATACCTCAATCATTTAATAAAACCTTCTGTTAGGCTATTGAAAATAAAAAAGCGTGACTGTACCTTTTACAGAGGGTCGAAATACATCAAAATAGCAACTTTAAATACTGAGGATAATTAAATATAAGCATAAAAATTCAAATATTAAAACAAGAGCATGTATGAAATTGAACATTTCATGTAAATAATGGCAAAACGTATGAATTTAAATTTTAAATAATTACGGTTTTAAAATGTATTAATGTAAAATACAGGTATTGAAGATACGAAAAATCCCGGAATAGCATAAACTAACCTCGCTTCTCCAACGTGCTAAAACGGCTAACAGGCGAACGACGGCTGGGGATGGCTACACCCTGCGGTTCAACATAAGGTGGTCGTGAACAGCACATAATGGACGAAGTCGCCGTGGATGCCAGGTGATTACAGCGGCAACATCCACACCATCCAAAAACGAAGAACGCCAGCAAGTGTCGAAAATGCGATAAAACTAGCCATAGCTTCCGAGATGAATTCGTGGATAAAACTAGTAATTAAGAGCTAAGAAAAAAATGTAATTACTATAGGGATAATAAGACAGAAAAGCGCAATCGTACCTGATATAGCAAGTGCCAGGTACGAACAATTCGTGCCCACAGGAAGACTCGGACTCTGATAAGAGATAGCGCGGGGGCATCACGCAAACGAAAGAAACTTGATACAGGCACAAAATACGATTCTTTGGAAAATTGAAGATTTGAAATGCAAAGGATTTATAATTCAACTAAAAATATACAGGTTAAGCCTGAAATAATTGGATAAATGGCGAAACAATTAGGCGAAGCCAAAAAATTGTTTCACCCGTTCCTATTAGAGGTTTTACTCCTCTATCATTCCCCTTTTTCCTGGCTTGTGACAGGCAGAGGCCAAATGTCCTATTCTAGGACCCGGGTTGGCGTAGTTAAAAAAATAACAAAAGTCAAAATAATTTAGAAGTTATTTGAGACGAAACATTGATTAGCAATCCGACTTTGGTAGCTAATAGTTTGATAGTGTTGATATTGAGATGCTTATCTGTAAAATTAATTATTATGGACGGCACCACACTTACCTGGATAAGCTCTTTTCTTAATAATCGTAAACAACATGGTGTCTATTCAAAATGCTTACAACAGCGTTAAGTCCAATGTAAATTCAAATTATGTTAAAATATGCATGGATGTACCGCAAGGATCCATTTTGGGGCCAATTCTGTTTCTATTATACATCGATGACCTGGATAAGGTAAAAGACGATGCTTTATTTACCTTGTATGCAGACGATGCTTCTATTATCATGTCTAAATCAAAACATGAGTTACTGGAAACTAAATGTAATAACGTCATAGATGTTCTGCATAGTTAGTTCTGCAACAACTCGGTATTTCTTAATGCAGGAAAAACAAATTTTGTAAGATTTCACAATAGACAAAAAGATTGTAGAAAGCTGGATATACAAATGGGCGTTTAATAACAAATACAGAATTTTTAGTGATATACGCTGACGAATGTTTAGTGTGGAGAACTCACTGTGAACATTTAGTTTCCAAACTACTTTCTGTTCTATATTTATTTAAATGTAACCTCACCACAAATGTAGCAAAAGCTGTCCAGGGGATTTACACACTTTCTAGGCATTTTGCAAAATCGCACAATACAAAAACACTACAAAAAATATTCATTACATGTCTTGAATTCAAAATGTACGCACTGTTTTAACCGATGAAC
Source organism: Agriotes lineatus (assembly GCA_940337035.1). NCBI lineage: Eukaryota > Metazoa > Arthropoda > Insecta > Coleoptera > Elateridae > Agriotes > Agriotes lineatus. Next base: position 83,060 of record CALNHX010004635.1, on the reverse strand, counting down.
AATTAATTAATGTTTACGAAGCTCATGTAGGTAGCCATCTTAGATATGCTATGTGTGTTTGGGGTTGGTGCACACAATTTAACCAGATATTTATAATACAGAAGCGTTTTGTTAGATGTATCGCCAAAATAAGTTCTAATACCCGTTCCATAGACTACTTTAAAAAGTATATGATTCTGACTGTAGCTATTTTATATATTTATGAATTGTGTGTATATGCCTATAATAATCAAAAGAACTTTGTAAAAAATTCTACTATTCACAATTTTGATACTCGTACAAAAATAATGACAATGTACCATTTAATAAGTACATAGTAGGATTTAATCTTCACAGAACGCAGCAGTTAAAGCATACAATTTCTTACCAGCGGACATTAAAAGCTGTGCTAGTTTTCAACAATTCAAGAATAAACCAAAATTGTTTTTAAATATGGAATTTTATTATTCGGTGAACAACTATGTTATAAATCTGTAATTCTTTTGTAAATACATGTTTGTTACATTTTCTGATCATTCCTATATATGCAATGTGTTGTGGAAGTAAATAAATAACATATCAATATTAGTCTACATATATTAATACTATTTTTTTTACTCCTAAACAATATGTTGTGTGCTACTAAGGTATTTTTATTTAGTTTCTTTTTCACAAATCATTAAATCTATTCTCCTATGCTGTGACCTAGAAACCTGTGCAGGTCCAATATATAGAACCCGCACCCGACCTACTTCAATTTTCATTTTTATACCCGCACCGACCCGCTGTTTAACTTGCATCAACAAACTCGACAACATATGACTTTCATATATGTAAGTTCATATGCAGAATGTATTTATTTATTTTGTAGTCACAATTCAAACTGTACAGTTTTCATCCTGGATGAGACCTCATATGCCTAACTAAATCATTTTTCCGTGCTGTTTTGTATTCACAAACGGAGCAACCAAATGGTTTTTCTGTTGTATGTGATATCATATGTAGAACTAAATTATGGTTCGTTGTTGCTCTATATTCACAAACAGAGCAACTGTATGGTTTTTCCCCTGTATGTGATCTCATATGTACAACTAAATGCTGTTTCGTTGTTGCTTTGTATTCACAAAACGAGCAACTGAATGGTTTCTCTCCTGTATGAGACCACATATGTGTAACTAAAAGAGTTTTCCGTGTTGCTTTGTATGCACAAACAGTACAACTATATGGCTTTTCTCCTGTATGTGATCGCATATGTGTAACTAAATTAGGTTTCGTCCTTGCTCTATATTCACAAAAAGTGCAACTGTATGGTTTTTCTCCTGCATGTGATTTCATATGCGTCTCTAAATTATGTTTCAGTGTTGCTCTATACTCACAAACAGAGCAACTATACGGTTTCTCTCCTGTATGTAATCTCATATGTGCAACTAAATGATCTTTCTGTTTTGCTTTGTAGTCACAAACAGAGCAACTATATGGTTTTTCCCCTGTATGCAATCTCATATGTACAATTAAAATATTTTTCCGTGCTGCTTTGTAATTGCAAAAGGAGCAACTGTACGGCTTTTCTCCTGTATGAGTCCTCATATGGTTAACTAAACAACTTTTCTGTGCTGTTCGGTATTCACATAAAGAGCAACTGTATGGCTTTTCTCCTGTATGCGATCTCGTATGTTCAAGTAGGCGATTTTTCCGTGCTGTTTTGTATTCACAAATGGAGCAACTGTATGGTTTCTCTCCTGTATGAGATCTCATATGTTTAGCTAAAAGAGCTTTCCGTGCTGTTTTGTATTCACAAACGGAGCAATTGTATGGTTTTTCTCCTGTATGAGACCTCATATGTTCAACTAAATAAATTTTCCGTGTTGTTTTGTATTCACAAATGGAGCAACTGTTTGGTTTCTTTCCTTTGCAAGTCTCCATAGCTACATTTATATTATTTTTGTCAAACTTTTCATTTTCATAATCTTCGCTTTTTAATGTGAAGTCTTCTTGTTTAATATTCATTTCTGTGTGAATACTGATTCCATCATTACTTTCGATGCTTTCTTGTTTAATATGTGACATACCAATATTTTCGTCGTTAGCCATGGTCTGTGATGTACAAGATGCAGTTTCTGTGAAACTACAAGGCTTAGTCTCCACTATTTCTTGTTTAATATCCATTATTTGTCCTTAAATTACTTTTAATTTTATGTGATCCAAAAGAAGATGGTCAACTTCACTCCTACAACAAAAGTAGATTGTCATTAACCCATTACGAATTTAGCGATTGTACATGTAGATGCAGAGTAATTACACACTAGGTTAGTAAATTGTATAAAAATTTCGAAGAACAAAGCTGTAAAGTACATTTTGATTTGCAGTGGCGCATACATACGTTCTACATTAGAACAAGACACTTTAATGAAAGTTAGGGTACACCAAAAACTCATAATTTTATTAATCAACACACAAAATATATTATATACAAAGGCTGTTCCGTTAATTATTAATTATAAGAAAAATTCGGAGTTTTTAAAGAAAATATCTTTTTTTTTTCAAAATATACCCTTTTAGCTATAACAGTATCCGATATCTAATTCTTGTTGAATCCCTCTACGAGTTAGTTTCTGATTTTCCTTAACCCATAAGCGCCCAGCGTTACCACATGGCGTCGCATTCAAGGTAAATTTCTAATTCAAATTTCTTAGCTATTCCAAGGTCGGACACATAAAAGACATTACATATTGTCTCTAAAAACGTTATTTTGCATATGAAACTGGTATATACAAACTACATTCTATTTGGTAATGACTAAAAGCACAGTGTGTTGTGGTACTTCGAGGTTACCCTAGAAAAGTGATGGAACCCACATTTGAGTGAGTATAACTTCGTTAGGTATATTACAATTATTTCAGTTTTCGAGTGTTAGGTGACATAGACTAAATATATAACTTTTCTTTACTTGTTATAAAAATAATTCCAAAAAACTACGCTTACACTACTGTAGGAGTACAAAAGTTAATTTATTTTCAAGGGGAGACTTTATGTTACAAAAAGCTTTTGAAATAACCTATTCTGAAAATTTCGACAAAATTAACATTGAACCTCCTGAACCAACCGTTTTGACAGATGAAAATTTAAAAGATGAAGATGGTAGGGGTACTTTGAGAACCAAATTTCTCGAAATTGTCCATTGTCGACTAAAAAACTTATGGAAAAAAGTTCGCGGGGTTAGGATCGACAATGATCGACCATGCTAATTGCATTATATTTGTAAGCTGAATAGACAACAGGGTTATAATTGTTGCCTTAATCTGCAAAGGTGTCCAGCTAATACGTAGGGTTCGTAGACATGATATTCTCAGGCAGAAAAGAAGGTAATTGCTGTACCCAGACCAAACAGTACAGGCAAATATAATCCTTTTATGGAGTAAGTCGATCTCATGAATTGAAAACATTGCACTGCATAGGGTTGCCATGGTAGGCAAGAAATGGTGGTGCTATCTGTTCACATGGACGTTTGCATCCATAAATAATGCATGGCAAATTCATAAAAAAGTAGGTGGATCTAACACTCAGCTAGAATTTCGAATAGATATTATTCAAGCGTATCTTAGAATATATGGGGTAGTGAAAAGGTCTCTTAGAAGGGTGTCGCCATGCAAAGACAACCAGCAGCGTTTTAAAAGACATTAGGTACGACAAAACCCACCATTTAGAGTGGCTTCAAAGCAAGAACTACATATGCGTGGCTACAGTTATGCGCCAATAGACGGTATCAGTGGCGTAGCAATAGGTATTTTTAGGGGGGCACATTAAAATTCCCATTTTAAAGGAAAACTTTTCATGCTGATTTATTTTTGGTTTCAAATGCTAAATAAATTAGCATGTCATGAGAAGTACAAGCTCTACCAGAAGCTCGCGAGGCCGCCCTCCGCTAAACGCTTTCCGCGGCGGGAGGACTCGCCGTGCGTCACCCGCTCCATTCCGCGCGAGGAATTATTACTAAATTTGCCCGTTTTGCTGTGAATTTTTGCCAAAGCTGTGCATGGAACTTCGCCATTTGGTCGTGGCAGCATTTTACACAACAGCTGGGAATCTGGCAGAGGGCGCAGGCCAAATGCTCTTAAATACGCGTGCGACCTGAGAAAGTTCGAATATGGCGCTACGGACAATAACTGACTAACCCCAATGCGTCATGTAGCTACCAGACTGTAAGGTGCTCGCCCAAAGCCCTTTTTGATATTATTAAGGGGTTAATAGTCATGGAAACATGTAAACAAAATGACACGACGAACGGCAATGAACTGAATACAACAGTGGAAATCACCTTGTTGAACGTAATGGACTCGTCCGGACGTTTCTAGCGTTCTGCGCATCTATGACGCGGTGTACTTTACAAACTGAAAGACTTCTAGTAGCCCACGCTGGAAATAAAAAAGGCGTTGCGCTGCAACTTGCGCCCTTGTGCAAACTATGTGTGAGAAATGTAATGCATTGTTTTTCCAGCTTTCATTAAAAAATAAAAAATTGTTAATTATTTGAAATAATATATCTTTATTTTCCTATTTGCAGTGTGGTAGAGCAACGGTAGCAACGCTGTTTATTGCTTAAACTACTAATGATAAAAATAACCTTTTTGTGTTGGACACTTTATTTAAGTATATTAATGAGAAATTTTATGTAACAATATCATTTTTAAAAAAATATTCTTGGCGTTAATGGGTTGGTTAAGCAGCTACTAGAGGTCGTCCAAGTCTCAATTCATCATCTAACATACACCATCCTTGTTTAAACTCACGGAACCAGTAATTAACTGTGGATGATGGACTATGGTCGCCAAAAGCTACTGCTAAATTTTGCTGACTTTGGTCATACTGCAAACTTTCTTTATAATCGTAAAAAGTCACAGCTCAAAAAGCGATCCCCAGCATATCTGTAATTTCTGGTGAACAAGATACAACTTGTAAAAATTTAAAATGTGTTTCTCTTCATGCTTTAACTTCAACTCCTCAAAGATATAATTGGAAGGAGAGAAATTCGTAAGGAGCTAAGCAAATTTAAAAAAGAAAAAAATCAAAGAAATAATAGAAGAAACTGGTTTAACACGTTGACTGCCATGCCATTTTTATAAAAACCCTTCCCGGACGCCACGGCGTGAAACTTTTAACTTAACTTTTTTGTATCCCTACATTTTATTTTCTCGCTGTACTAAACAAAATAAAAATATGCTCTTTATGACGCCACTATGTGTTTTATTAGTCTATTGCGGACGCCCAGCACCAAAACTTTCAACGCAAACGCCACAAGTTTATTCGTGCTGGGCGCCGCAAAACAGTTGGTCAAAAACGAGTTTACTCGTGGCTGGCGCCAGGCTATAGATTGCCGACCACGAGTTAACTCGTGCTTGGCAGTCAACGTGTTAATAAAAAAACTGAACAACTCGTTGTTTCACTGATTATTGGATGCTTGCTTTTATAACACATAAACTAAATATTTAATTTTAACTGAAAATAAACTTAAAAATTTATTTCATTTAAATTTAATTTTTACTAATTGAAAATAAAGGTCATACAAAAGTTAAAAAAACTTGACAAGCTAGTCCCACAATTAAAACATATTTTTTGTCTTTAGACGCTGTATGAGCTTACGCTCGCTGGCTTAGTCGAGTGACCCAAAAATCCACAAACAACACTTGTGGGTAAATTCCCACAAACAAACAAAAACAAACATAGAAAAATAACTAATTTATTTGGTAATATAAACGACCAGGCACTTCTGGTCGCGAAGACGGTCAGTTCCAATCTTGCCACAGTTTGAGCCGGGGTGCGCGTCCCTAACAAGTAGGGGGTGGGAGATGAATAATTGTTGCCAATGGCACGCTTAAACAGATGCAACACCCGACTTTATATGACCAGTATAAAACATGTTCCTTCGTGGGATCGGCATTATAGCAAGTCCGAACTTCACAAGCTAACAGGAGATCGAATTGAATATGTTAATCCGATATTTTAAAAATTACAGTTGGCTGCTTTATAAGCGATATTTGAAAATACTAATATTGTACATAAAAATGAGGGTACATTTCTAATATTCTTTTCGTGTGGGAAATATGTTTCATGAATGTTAATAATCTTTTCTCACATTCTAGTGACAATTAATTTAATCTGTATACCTCAAATAGTTGCGACAAAACTGCAGGATCATACAGGACGACTCCTTGCTATTCCAGAAGATGCTACACTTGAAGTTTTATCCCGTTTCTGAAACAAGAGAATATTCATATTACGAATGCTTGTCAGCCATTTAGTTACTGAAATGTTATTACACATTTACAAATATCGCACCGATACATACCAAACATACAGGTCAAAATCATAAATACAAACGGTTAGCAGGCACCACAAAAGTTTGAAACCTGTACTGCACAAACTAGATACATGCACCCGGTTTAATGTAAGTTAGTGGGTATCAAATCTCACCAGTAACGCCTGATGCGTTATTTAGGTTATGTTAAGAGCTGATCCACCTTCCGTACGTTCTGAAAATGATTAACTTTATTCTTCTAACGATAGTTCCGCTTAGTGGCTAATAGTGAACGTTAGATATACCACGGTTAAGTTTTTGTAAATGCCTAATATCAACATCCATTATTACAAGGAATGCCCACCTTGACTTAGTAAACATTTTGCTAAAGTCGCCATATTATACAGCGCCTTATTGTTCTACTACTGTACAAAAGACCTACTACTAAATGTATAGTATCGATAACAGCCTTTAATACATTGTTAGAATTAAAAACGCTGATGCAAGGAGATACGTCCCAATATATGCAAATTTTGCAGAAGGTAGGAATTTTTTTTTATTAGGTATTTTGACTTGCCATGGAGTGTAAATGTTAAAAAGTATAATCTTTATCTCTACATTAGATTGAAATATTCTTATAAATGCAATAATAATGGCCTAAACATCATTCAAGCTGGAAGAATGGGATATGTCACATTTTTTAAATATTTTTATAAAGATTGCATCAATCAAATGCAAAAACGGGATAAGTTACACAAGATTTTTCTATAGAACACTGAGTTTATCAATATTTACTATTAATGTTCAAACGCAAGTAAATATTCTTAACAAGAAAGAATAAACACAAGCAATTCTTAATAAGGAAAAAAATAAACACAAATAAATATTCATAACTAAACAAGGCAAAATAAACACAAGTAAATATTGTTAACAAGAAAAAAATCTGGTATGATACACTCACACAACTTCCTTTTACAGTGATCTTATAATTAATCAAAAATTTCAGTGTTAATTTTTAACCATTTGTCAAAAATTTTCAAAAATTACAAATTCTACAAAAACGGTACAAAATAGAGCGTTAGTTGAAGAGGCAAATTTTTACATATAATCTCATAAGAGCATTAATTCTTTCCGGAAATTTTTTTGAGTGCGTTCCAACAACGTCGTATTAATTTGCCCGAGCGGGACGCGAGGGCAAATTAGGATGTTGTTGAATGCACGAAAAATAATTTCCGGATATGAATTAATGCTCGAATGGAGATTCGGTAAGAAAATCGTAACGACACAAACCCTCAAAAGAAGTAATGTCTACCTACAAAAAATTTCCAAAAAATTTTGTTGTTGTCTTGGATACGGCTCGTGAACTAATTTTTCTATTGGTCATTAATGAGTGTCGTACGATTTTCTCTTTTTTTTTTTAATTTGTGTAATTTACCAGATCAACATACAAATGCTATACATGGTAGGTATAATTATAAGTGTACAAAATAACAGTTTAGCAACATTAAGAGGCTATTACTCTATAAAAATTAATAAAGTTAATTACATATTATTTTTATTCACTGTCCGAAGAATCGCTGATCAAGGTTAAGTCTGTGGGTACCCGTCTTTTCAGTCTTCTTGTGGGAGGAGGAGTGTCGAGATTATGAATGATTGCACTCGGACATTTGTGTACTTTGTTGAAGAAGTTGGTAGCATTGGAAGTAATTAGGTCCTTAACACTGGGCATATGCAGTTCTTTGTGGAGTGCGTTGTTGCGTATAAACCATTCTGCGTTACAGGTAATGCGCAATATTTTGTTTTGCATTACTTGCACTTTATTTATATTTGTATGGCTTGTTGTTCCCCAAACTACGGAGCAGTACATGATTATGGGACGTATTAGAGATTTATATAACAAAGCAGAGAATTTAATTTTTAATTTTGATTTTCGGTTTATTAGTGGGTAAAGAAGGTTCAGTCTTGTGTAGCATTCACTTAGTTTTTTATTTATATGAAGGCCCCATGTTAACTTTCTATCTAGGTATAATCCTAAGTACTTCACAGCATCATCCTTCGCGTTCCAAGGTATTCCGATTCCGTTAACTCGCAATTCAGTTGGGTTGGGAGGGCGTCTTAATGTAAAGATTTTAGCCTCACATTTTGTTGAGTTTAATTGAATTCTCCACTTCTCACACCACTGGCAGTATACATTAGTTGCTGTTTGGAGATCACTAACGGCATTATGGATGTCGAAGTTCTGAGATGTGAGTGCGGTGTCATCCGCATACATTGCAAGTTCTACGTTATCAAAATGTGGTATGTCGTGGGTAAAAATGTTGTACAACGTTGGTCCAAGAATCGAGCCTTGGGGAACTCCAGCTGAGATGTTTTTTAGATCTGAATAATGTGCGTTCACCCTTACTTTAAATGTTCTGGCTCGTGAACTAATTTTTCTATTGGTCATTAATGAGTGTCGTACGATTTTCTCTAGAATTTTAAGGTGAATTCAAAAATGTAATAATATACTGGGTGTTTTATTTAAAATAGGAGTTAATAAAAAAAATAGAAAAAAAAACAAAAGAAACCCACTTTAGAAGTATTCAACTGGAAAATCACCTATCTCACATCAATACACATTAAAAAGGTAATAAAAATGTAAAGTTAAAAAAAAATCGTTAGAGCCGTTTTTGAAAAAATCGAAAAAAACTGAAAAATCACAAGAGTAAACACCTACTTCCAGTTATGAGATTTTCTTCAAAAGCTTGTTGTCTCATCTACATAGCACACAAAACTTATATATGAAGTTTCAACGCCATACCTCTTTTCGTTTTTGAGATATTCTGTTCACAGACAGACACACACAGACAGACAGACAGACAGACCAATGAAAAAAATATGGTTTTTGGGTTCAGGGGACTCTAAAACGTGAAGATCTGTTGAAAACTCAATTTCGAATTTTTGGGGTGAATCCAATACTTCCTTTATTGTAAAAGGAAGTAAAAATCATAAACGGTTTATTAATCAGAGTCAATAGAGTTCTCATCAGTCACTTCTGAATCTACATGTTCTAAGTAGTGTAATTTCTTGATACATATTAATGACCATGACTGCAAGAAGGAGATAAATCGTCCGGGGCTGGACCAAGTATAAAAAACAACGAATAGGTATGTGTGTGGCGCAAGAATGGAATAAGTACCGAGTAGGATATACCATTATTGCAGCAGTCGGTAGAATGAGATAGGTGATTTTCTGTTATAGTTTGGTACCTATTAACCGCACCTATCTCGTCTCACCAGACAAAAAGAGCATAGTTTAAAACCTATTTCTGCAATTATCTAATTTATACAAATTATGTTACATATCCCCTTCTTGCACCACGGTCTTCAATTATTACTTGAAATATTAACAACCTGATATGAAAAAATATAAAAATTCAAACGTACAAAGTTGTGACATGTACCAAACAAGCACTTCGTTCAACAAGAACAAATAATGAAATAGTTGCCCGCTTAATAAATATAATAATAGGGTTTTAAATAAAATAATTATGGCAAGGGATACTACACTTTATGAATTTATTAGTTTCAACTGAGAATTGCTTGTCAAACTTAGGACAAATTAAAAGAGTGTAATAATAATTATCACAAAGAACTGGTTTATTGCTCATTCCTTATTTTATCTATTTGCAATAAATTAGGGCTTAGCTCCGGTGAACATGAAACAAATCTTAACTCAGGGTGTCGGTTCATAAACTTAAGAAAACTTTGTATGACTAATAATTTGTTGTATGACAATTACTCTCAATTATTAGGGCAAATGCACCATTCCCAACTGATGTTTAAATAACCTCTAAATTTTGAGCCTGTAAACAAGATGATCCGTCAGTGCAAAATAGCGTAAAATTTAATTTTAAAACAACAAAATAGCAAGGAGGCATCAGGTAAATACGATTAATTCGTGACGTATCAAATGCTAACTTCGTTTTGCTTCTAGTGTGACGTGAAAACCCACGCGCGATTGCTTTTTGTTCTGCATCCGGCAAAAACTGAAACTTCCCCGTCAACTAGCACCTTTTAGAGACGCGATATCATTTACTCGAAGCTGAACGAACCTGGACAACTGGAACCTGATGCTACACCTCGTAGACAATCTGAACTTGAAGAACCCCTCGAATTATGGGGCTGCTGCAAGGGATTCCTCTGAAATAATACCTTAATCGGATACCTTTCGGACGCTGGATACACTTTCCAATTACGTCACGAGAATTACGCACTTGTTAGTTGAAATTTCTACACCCACGGACCCCTGAAAGTCCTCTCTACACGTAGCAGACTCTATTTTTGCCGGGCGATGCTGCTTACTTATGGAAATGGGGGCCCGAAGTTACTCGCATTTGGACGAATCTCGCTGCTGGCTAAACTGCTACACTTGGAACTCTTAACTAATGGCAAACTACACCCAAAGATGCCCTGTACACTGGTGAATAACTTTACACACAACTGGTATTACAAAAGACTTTTTATTTATAATTTAAAGCGATAAACGGTGGAGCTCAATCTGCTCTCAACATGAAAAATTGTAGATTGTTTGGTAATTATTTTGACAAAAGACTGTCTGGTAACTTACAAACTAGAGTTTGATATGTTTAAAATAAATTGGGTTTGATAACATGTTTGACCTTATGGAATACAGTTTTGATGTCATGTCTTTGCCTAACTACTAAAATTGTCTTTTTCTTGGAATAAATGTCACTATACTTTGCTCTGATTTTAAATCACTTTGGTTTATAATGCACTGATACACTTTAGTTCCTTTAGCGTCTCAATAATTGTCTTTCGATCGGTTGCCTTACATTCTGCCATTGCTCTATTGCAATTATTGCCTTTCAGCCACTTTGCCGTTTGCTGGCCTATACACTTTTAATACAAACGCTCATAACTTTCTGTACTTAACAAATCATCCTGTATCATTTTATTCACAATGTGTTTGACATAACTAAGCTCAAATCCGTCATTTACAAATTAAATTGCATTGGCCTTTTCGAACATTTATCATATCTAAAACTATGAACGTAGCCCTTCTCAAACCTGCCTTATCTCATGCTAACTTTTATCCCTCAAATTATTAGTTATTGCTGCTCACACCAAGTACACTTATTAATGTAAATTACTGATTATCTTGCAATAAATTAAACATTTAATTCTGTGCTCATGTTGACCTTATTCATTTAGTTAATTAGGCAATCAGAATTGCTGTGGGCAGTAAACCATTACAACAAATACTAAAATGTATTTTCAAATCCCAGCACTAAATACAAGTACTTTGAAAAAGCAGTGTACTTGAAATTCAATATTTAAGTAATCAGTATAAAGTAATTACAAAAACTTCCAACATTTTAAAACACTTCAAATACTTTTAATTTGAAGTAAATGTATCATAGGTATTTATATTATGTACTTACAGTACTCTCTTCTTGCCCGCAAAACTTTGACTATTTTTTTCAAGGCAAATTTCAAAAATTAGTTTATTAATTAATAAATAAAGTTAGAAACGGTTTTTATTAAAAAAAAATTAGTATCTCAACTCAAGTTTATATAGTTAATGGTCTAATGTAGAAGAAAATGGAAATATCATCTTAGCTATCGAAGAGTGCAGAAGAGATAAAGAAGGAGGGTATTATAACCAGAACTGGATGCAAAGAAATATGATTAGAAAAACAAAACAGACAGGGAAAACGAGCTAGGATTTTATAAGCAACATTCAGAATACTAATTGGTCTATAATTACCCATTATTTGCTTGTTGCACTTTTTGGGATAGGACATATTATTGCCTGGGGCCACTCTCTTGGCATTTCTTGCTTTTCCCATATTTCTAAAATGAGTTCATACTTATAACCTTTTTATTAATTCATCTACCGCATGTTTCAGTAGTTCTGCTTCTAATCCGTCTGGACTGGCGCTCTTGTTCTTCAGTTTCTTAACTCTGTCTTGTATTTTTTCCTATATTGGTTTACTTGTTCTATCCTCTTTCTTATATACTTGTGCTGTTAGTCAGGTTGTAGTTGTTGGGTAGTCTGATAGGATTTCTTTAAACTGTTTTGCCCATGCTTCCGAGATTTCTTTTTCACCTATACGCAAGTCTCCATTTTTATTCTTTATAGTGAGTGACTGATCTTTGTGTCCTATTTCTTGTTTCTTTAGTTTTTCATACAGTTTCCTTGTATTGTCGTAATATTGTTGTTCTACTTCTTCGATTTTTTCTTTTTGGCGGTCTCTTTTCTGTTTCCTGCATGTCTCATGTGCCTTGTTTCTTGTTTTTTTGTAGTTTACGTCCCGTTCCCGTTGTGTATCCTTGCAATAATTTTAGTCTTGCTTTTTTCCTTTCCTCCACTACTACAAAATGATCTGAGTTATTGTTTGCTCCTCTGTATATTCTAACATTGTCTACACATTTTGCGTGAACATTTCTATTATTAGATTAATTATTTGGTTGGTGGTTTTCTTATCGGCGCTTTTCCATGTACCTTTGAAGATGTTTTTTCGTTTTAGGCTTGTACTTTTAATTATCATATTTTTTAATGCTGCTAGGTTGATTAATTTTTGCACGTTTTTATTTGTTGTTTCATGTAGACTTTCGTTCCCTGTAATGATGTAATTCCATTCTTCCTTCCTGATCTTTGCATTTAGGTACCCCTATTATTATTTTGACATAAAGCGTGCAATAGTATCGGTAAGTGTTTCTATGGTAGGTCTTCGTAAAATGCATTCTTCTTTTCTTCTTCTGCCTCTACATTTATAATGCTTATCTTCCTATAATTTCATCTTAACCTTACAAAACTAATTCTTTCACTGATCACTTTATAGTCCCTTATTGCATTCTTAAAGTGTTCTCTTATGAGAAATCCCGTTTCAATTCTATTGATATTTCCTCCACCATTAAACCATAAGTATTCATTTAATCTCATGCTTGTTATTCCGTTTATGTTGGTGTCCTGTACTACTAAAATATCCAATTTATATTCTTTTGCCTGCTTTAATAATTGCTTAAGTTTTCCCTCTTTATTCAGTCCTTGAACATTTCCGAATCCTACTGTTAATTTATTGTTGTTGCATTTCCGCTTATCTTTTATTGTTATCCACGTCATAACTTTATTCGTTGCCTTTTTTCGTATTTGTTTTTGTTAATCCGCTCTTCTTTTGTTCCGTTAGTTTTTTACCTGGATTTAAATATTGCTTGTTTGCAGTCATATCTTACTTCTTCTATAATAATTTTTTGGTATCCCATTTTAACTTTCTTGCCTTTCTCTTTTTCCTCGTTCATAATCTTTCGGAGTTCGGCTTGAATTTTCCTTTCCTCGAAGGTTTGATCGTGTTCGATAAACATGTTTGTGTCTCTTAGCAGTCCTTTCCTCTTCATAACCTCTTTTTTATTTTCCTATGAATCCAACCCTGCAATATTATTCCCTTGTAGCCCTTTGCTTTCACACTGTATGCTATCTTCAACCCATTGCTAAAATTAAAAATTACGTTGGTTGCGAGTGCATACAGTGAAATTATTTTCAAGTCACATTTTAGGATGCATCGAGATATTTTTTAGGATGCATCGAGATATGGTCTATGATTTAATTGGTAAATTATTGAACATCTTGTGTTTTAAAAAAGTTTACCCACAGCAAGTTTTCGCCTTGAAAAAGTGAAAAGCAAAGTTTCCAATGTAAAGTCTATGCTCGTCACGATCTGTTATTTAAGCTACACTGAAACATTTCGGCAAATAGCAGATATATTTGATATTTCCTTAAGCACAGCACATAGAGTCGTACTGCGTGTGATTGATTTCATTCTAAGTTTATTCACAGACTACATAAAGTGGCCAACACAAGAGGAATGCAGAATAATACGTGGAGATTTTGAGAAAAGAAACAGTATTCCTAATGTGGTGGGAGCAATCGATGGGTGCCATGTAAAAATTATATGACCGAAGGAACATCAAGAAGTCTACGTAAACCGAAAATGTTATCACAGTTTACTATTGCAAGGAGTATCAAACTGCAAAAAGTATTTATCGACATTTATTGTGGAGAACCAGGTGCTCTGCATGATGCCCGAGTATTAAGGAGATATGGAATATTTACAAAGGCTGAAAATTAAAGTTGTTTTGGAAATTCGTTTTTAGTTGGTGATTCTGCTTATCCTTCTTTATCATGTATTGTGCCACCTATCAAAGATAATGATTTATTAACCGAGAGGCATAAAATATTTAATTATAGACATTCTTCTACGAGAAATGTTGTAGAGCACACATTTGGTTTATTAAAAGGTCGATTTCGTAAACTACAGCACTTAGACAATTTATATACATTTATGTATAAAAGTATTAGCACAATGGCTTCTTGTATAATGCACAACGTATGTATGAAGAAGATGATATTGTAATTATGGCAGATTTTACAAACAATTTAATTAGCAATAGACCACCTTTTGCTTTATTGTGCAGCAAGGTAGAGGACTAACTCAAACTCGCGGGTTTTAAAATTTAAGTGTATAAGTGAAGTGAAAATAGTGCAAGGATGACAACCTTGCGCTACCTTTATGTCAATGAAACGTCCAACGGACGCCCTATGATCCTTTGAGGACGGAATAGGAACGAAGAAGAAGACCACCTTTTGACATTTACAGCACAAGGTAAAGTCGACGTGTAGAGATTTTTCAAGATGTAAATACGTAACTACAGTAGACTTGGATAATATGACGTTTAAAATAACGAGAAACTTATTTATATACAGTATTGTCTGGTAAAAAAAGATGAACTAAACTGCAATATAGAAACA
The DNA here is from genome assembly GCA_940337035.1 of Agriotes lineatus. Classification (NCBI taxonomy): domain Eukaryota; kingdom Metazoa; phylum Arthropoda; class Insecta; order Coleoptera; family Elateridae; genus Agriotes; species Agriotes lineatus. Next base: position 67,979 of record CALNHX010004635.1, on the reverse strand, counting down.
TGTTCTGCATTTTTTGAGTTTTATTTTACGATTAACGAAATATAGTTTACAGAACTTTGAGTCAATATTGTAAAAAACACTAATATTACAAAACGACATTATTAATAGATACATAATATATTGTATTACTATTTGCGTAAGTTATTTATTATCGTTTCTAGAAGAGCTATTTTTGTTTCTTCTAATGCTACTTTCATTCTACTAATTTCTAATCGTTCCTTATATTTTTGTTCATTGTTCCTCTCTCATCTTGTGTGCATTGGTGTATGAAGGCCCTGTTAAATCAAACACTCAGACAGTCACTTCGAGCCGTTCGGAGTTACTAATTACGTATAAGCAAAAGTGCCTAGTGAAGTCTCCAATAAGCGGACATTGACGGTTCCACACTTTTTGACCATTTATTGGAGGCGTCCGCTTAAAAGAAACAGTGGTGTACAGTTATACAGAAAATTTTATTTTGTTGAACGTATCTACAACAATTATTATAACAACCAAACTGCCTAAATATAAGACCGAATTTATAAAACTCAAAAGCTCTAAAGCCATTTAATTATTTTTCCACATTCTCGTTCACCTGGTAGACATCCATTGTTACACAATCTAGTAATTCTAACAAAAACACAAATACTGTAATATAGTACATCAAGGTGCCTGTCATGAAAACTCAATTGTCATGCATGTCCCTATGTTAACACAAGCCACCACCAATCTGTATAGTCTATACTTTTCTTCAGATAAAGTGTAGGCTGTATCCACATGTCTCTCTGGTGGCACCATCTGGTAGTTATTTTTAGAGAATATTGATGGCAAAATTCAATTAGTCGTTCGCCGTTGTTGTTTAGGATGTTTTTATATATGCCAACTACAAGATAGTTTCTTCCAGTTCTGGTTTCAATTTCTTTGCGATCGCTTACAGAATTCAGCAATTTTGTCTGCTCTGCTCCTTATAAAATTTATTGTAAACATCTAGCCAGCATTCTCGTTAGATGCATATATCCCAACTAAAACGCCATGGTTCACGAAATTCAGCTATACTTTCACAATTCTATCACTACTTGCTCGCAAGAGTCTAGGCAATGTTTAAATTATTAAATTATTATGGCTTAAATTATTAAATTATTATGGCGACACCACTATGAGCCCTTCCTTCCTTAGGAACTCCGCTATGTATACGTATACATCCTTGCTTTTCCTCTGTACTTTGTAATTTCTTTTGGTTGAAATTACAGCGACTCTGTCAATACTGAATTTTTCGATATCTTTCAAAACTTCTTTGTGGTTATTAGATAAGCTCTTATACTCAATATTCGTTTATGCATCTGAGTTCGTCTTTGGTTTGATTCATCCTGTTCCCAAGACTAGGAATGAGGAAATTTAAAGGTTTAGTACTTGAAGCATTATTTTTACTAGAAACAGGGTGCTGGCCCATTGCCTAAACACCCATCCTGGAGGACCACATCATTCTTTATCATGGTTTTCTCCCATTAAACAGACTGTTTTGACTGGACTAGTTTCGTGTACTATTTATTTCATATTTAGGCTCTAACCCTAGATCACTTGCCGTCTCCATGGCCTACGAGGTTGGTTTACCCATTGACAGCCGCCCGCTACAGGTCAGATGCTGTCCAAGTATAATCAGTTTACCATATCTGGTTACCCTCAACTTCGTATGCCATGTAAGTTGTTACCGTCAATTTTTGCTTTACTGTATTCTCGATATTTTGTTACCATCAATTTTTCGCTTTACTGTATGTTCGATATTTTTCGAATTGCGTCCGGATATTGCGCATTTTTGATACGCCGCCGTTGCACATTGTTGAACGTTCGCGATGCGAAAATTTGGCATCTTGTTCCGGCATTCGATCGAATAAGGTCGTGGAAGTTTTTGGCGCTGTTCGAGGTCGCAATTTTGGAGAAGGTGCTTATTGTTGTCTAGGCACTTCTCACCCTTTAGTTAGGGGATTTGTACGCGTTTCGACATTCCTCCGTATGTGAATCTGGAGATACTGCCAGGTGCAGACTTTTTTTTGACGTCAAAACTTCCCGAGCCAAACATTTGGGAAATTTAGTGTAAGTAGGACCGTTTTCAGCCTCTTTTCGATTGCCCGCTAACGTTTATTTAAATAATGTAGTTCCCCACCACGTACTGGGCCCCAACTGCGTTCCGAACACCACGTACTGGACCCAACTGCGTTTCGAACACCACGTACTGGGCCCCAACTGCGTTTCGAATACCACGTGCTGGGCCCCAACTAGGTTTAGAATATCACGTACTGGACCCCAAATACATTTCGATCACCACGTGATGGGTCTCCAATAAAACTTCGGAAACCCCGACTTGCGGCCCGTTGCGATCTGTGATAGCGTATCTCGGCGCGCTTACTTGACGAGCTACCGTTCTTCCTGGTTCGGTCATCAAGTCCACAGAAGCCCATTCCTGCGATGCTCTTCGCGCTAAGACAGCTTCGAATCAGCCTAAGGTAACCTTACTGCTCTATTAATTTGTGCTTCTGTTGGCCGGCAATCGCGCCTGGCTGTACGCGTGTGTACGGCTCAATCGACGAAGGACTGCCCAAAAGTATTTTGCTTCTAAATTGAGATTAGCGCGATATACTAGCGCGAGATATTTAGATCATGGTCTGGACGCATCACTTTGATTGCGTATTTTAATTTGTAAAGTAAGAGGCTTCCCCTCGCCGTAGTTCCACTTTAGCTACGGATTGTGCTATTTAATTGTTACATGTACCACGTTATAGAAATTCCTGAGGCGGTTGCCCGCTTGTCATTTACAATTTTATATTAACGTCACTCTCCGGGAACCTGCAGGAATTTCCATTATTTTTATGAGTTGGTGTTTTAATTGGCCACCCCATTCTGTAAACAAGGATCCTTGGGGCATTTATATGCATATACATCGGCCCTAAACTTTTACTTATATGTATTTTATGTGTGTGCCCGGCTTTACGAGTGAATAAAACGAATTTGTCATTTGATTACACTTGATTGTTTGACTTAAGTTTTGCGCCGTTTTATTAATTTCTCAGTGTTCCAATTTAGCTGGAGCGTAATCTAGCAATCGCTGAATTAGGGGGTTAAGGCTTAATTTTTTGTTATCTAAATTGGTGGCGCCATTTCCCCCATCTAATGAACCCACGGCCGTCTTCGGCTGCAGCTGATCAGCGACCCCTAATTAGCGATTGGTAGTGACTCGCCTAGGCATTGGCTGAGTGAGGCAATTTGGTGCTTTGAATGCTGCTTCGATTCGTTGAGCAATTAACGTAAGTATTATTCTACCACCCCCTTTTTTGTGCTTATAAGGGATAACAAAGTGCTACCTCTACAACACAGCCCTACGGTTAAATGTTTTTGTAGCACACATTATTGCAGCTATTTATATACAAACTTTAATAAAATTGAATTATTTAGGTAAATTTACTTTTTATAATACAATGAAAGGCGAATAGAATGGCAAATCCAAGCTTTCACTTCTTTCCTATTAATAATAGACGACCTTCAAAAAATATATTTAACATAACCTGGTTATTTATGAAAAAAGTGTAACAAGCAGCAAACATTGTATCAGTAAAAAAAAGTAAATAAGCTCTTGTCAATCGTGTCGTAGCCATCCTTGATATGTATTTAAAATATGAAAGTATCAATATCTCAATTGTGTAAACAAATGAGAATATAAAATCAGATTTAAATGCTTCTTTAAAGTTTCCTAAAATTCTAAGTAGGACTTTGACCATATGACCGTAGCAGTCGGTGTCTAAGGTACCTGGTACTCTGCATGCCTAGACCTTGTCCATTAACAAACAAAGAAACAAAGTTTCCTAATAATGTCAAGATAGTTTTATTCTAATTAACATAATAATGAACTTATACAGATTTTTTTGGATTTGAATTTTTTTGGGCATAACTTGAAAACTAAGACTGCTAGGTCCAAGTTAATTCTTGAATATTATTCAGCAATATACAATCTTGCCCCAATTTAAGCGACATTGAGTCTCTTTCGATTTTATAATAATAGTTTAGAGATTACCATAATCATTGAATTTTTTTCCAAAATAACAACTAATTTATGTACATAATTTTTTGGTATTAATTTGCGCCCATATACAGCGACATAAGAAATTTTCTCATGTATGTGAGCTCAGGGAAATGTATTTATTTATTGTCAAGTTGTAGTCACAACTCCAACAACTGTAACATTTTCATCTTGTATGAGATCTCATATGCATATGTCTAACTAATTCATATTTATGTATTGTTTTGATTCATAAACAGAGCAACCATACGGGTTTTCATTTGCATGAAATCTCGTATGTACAAGTGAATGCAGTTTCCTTGTTGCTCTAAATTTACAAAAAGAGCAACTGTATGGTTTTATTCTGTATGAGAACTCATATGTGTAACTAAAAGACGTTTAGGTATCGTTTTGTGTGCACAAACGAAGAAGCTCTATGGTTTTTCTTGTGTATGTAACCTCATATGTGTAACTAAATCACATCTCTGTGTTGCTTTGTATTCACAATCGGAGCAACTGTTGGTTTTTCTCCTGTATGAGACTGCATATGTTCAACTAAATGAGTTTTCCGAGCTGCTTTGTATTCACAAACGCAGCAGTTGTATGGTTTTCTCGTCCAACTCGTTTTTGTGCTTCAATCAGTAGTTCCAAACGCTCCTTTGAAAGATCTTCTCTGATTATTATATCAGTATTTCTTAGCAGTTTCTTTTTTGAAAACACTAACTGTCGGTATTTATAACTGGTGAAACTCACTATAATTGCTCGTTTTTTTGCAGCATTGGGTACTCCCACACGATGCACGCGATTAAAGTAGCAATTGGTAATGTCAACATTGAGCTTTGTTTTAAACAGTTCTTTAACCAATTCCTCACAATTTTCGTTAGTTTCTTCTTTAAGTTCGAAAACGCGCACAGAATTTCTACGTGTATACTGTTCTAAATTATTACAAGATTTTTTCAGCATGCCGTTTTCAGATTTGAGCACATTAATTTCCTTCTCCAATGAATCAATTTTGTCACCTTGGACCTTGAATTTCTCATTTAATTTTTCTATCACTGTGTCTGATACAGCCGCAGCAATTGCATTTAAGAAATTCTTATCACTGCACAGCGCGGCGGTAGTGTCGGATATAATCCTGTTGATATCTTCAAGCTGGTCACGTGTAAATGGTATCTTTTATTGTTATAAATGTACTAAGCGGCACCACAAGAAAACACGTCTACACTGCAGCGAGGCTCATGTGCGTAAGAAAAAACACAATCCTGACCTATCTACATATGAAAAGTTCTTCAAAACTCGAAAATGTATATGAAATATATATAAAAACAACACTAAATTTAAAGAAGGTGTCAAGAATGATCAATACAACAAGAAAAGAAACTAAACCGATCCATTACTATACGAAAAAGTATGCCAACATGCTTCTTTTACATCGAAAACTTAAAAAAACAAGCAAAAACAATACTACAAGATTCTGAACGAAAAAAAAACAAAGGCAAAAAGGTTCTAAATGACAAAAACAATGCCACAAGGGCGTTATCGACAAAAACAAAGCTCCAAGTTGCAAGGCGCCAAAGGCGTCCTAGACAACAAGAAAAACTGAAAAAAAACAATGTCCCACGTTGCAGCGCCAAATCTGTTACCGCACGAAAACGTTACAACGACATAGAAATCCAGCCCCACAAGCGTGCAAAACAAAATCATACGTTCGAGAGCCGGCCTTGCTATCCACGACACGAAATTACTTTTGAAAATGGAAGTGGGTAGTCCACCTGCCTACTTTTACCTTGGAAGAGTTCGGTTGGCGAGTTACATATAGTATCGACTTACCTTACAACAATAACGTAATGAAGTAGCTGTTCAACTCCTTACAACTGAAACAGTACACACAAAAAAAGTATGCAAGTAACAAGAACACAAATGAAAAACATAAATACTTGACAATGAACTCTATTGAGATAAATAAAATATATGTAGGTGACAATAAATATAAAATTGACTAGTTAAATTTATAAATGCTCAAAAGGATTAGTTGGGTTAGATTGCGCAACACATTAGCTTAATTAAAGACATTAAACTTGACTGCAAATACATTAATGTGACTCAAGGCAAACGAAGCTGCCACAAGTTACAATTCGGTAAATTTAACAAACAGCAAATACATGGTTACAACAATAAATGCGCTGAATTGTTCAACACTCGACGACGTGGCAATCACTTTTTGTTATACACAGTAAAACTAATTTACAAAAACTTGTTACCTGAAGAAGATCAGCTGGCTGCATAATTACGTGCGGCACTGTATGTGTAGTCGCCTTTCCAAACAAACTGCCTCAAGGTGCCTGAAGAAATGGAACAACGGCGAAATCACAAGGGTGGACGTGGTGCAGAACACAACCTCGATGTTGTACGCGGTAAGGGGTTGGCCAGATGAATTAGAATCCCCCGAAGGGTGAATAGACGACGTAACGACACTTCTAATACAGGAACCACAAGGCAACGTGCGAGATTTAAACAACACGACGTCATACTTAAATTAGCGTTGGTTCTATGAAGAGCTCGTTAAAAACCGCGACAGCGATAATTTTGGAGTCTCGCAACCCCACGAAAAGAACTCTCGACCACGCTAACTTAACTTGCTTCAACTGCACCCTAAACGGTTAATGTTCACAGCACGAAAAACGCCAAGAATTTCTCACATAAGGAAACAGTTCTATTACTTAAGAAGGCACTCCGGTAAGTTCAACAGGTCCTCAAAAGGCACAATTCATGGAACACATTACTTGAAGCGGAATTACAAGAGTCCCCCCCCTGGTCGCAAAACGAAGCGGACCGGGGATTAAAAATCAAAAACGTTTGTTCTAGTTCAAGGACCGGTAGGAAGTGACGCTTAAGTCACAGATTCCAAATTCAACTGCCGTTGACGCAAGCGCGTGACTACGCTCCGTCCTTGTTCCACTCGTTAGGTTTCAGAATATGACGTTCGAATGCAGAGCTGAGCACACGTACGCGCGTTTACCTGCTTGAAAATTTATTGTTACATAAGTTAATTTGCAATACTAATTAACTTGCCTGATTTGAGAAGCCGTGAAAAAACCGACACCTGTGAAAATGTTGATGTTCTTGCCCAGAAGATTGTCGACAAGCTACTCGAAAGTGATACATTTATGGATAAATTAAACACCATAATCGGCAAGTCTATAAGTGCCCACTTAAAAGAAACCATCAAGAAATTCGAAGCTAAGGTTGGTCAATTTGAAAAGCGACTGGAAAAATACGAAATACAGAAGAATTCGGCGTTCGACGAATATGAACAATATACGCGTAAAAACAGTCTGCGGATATTTGGCGTTCCAGAAATTCAGGGAGAAAATACGGACAAAGTCGTAATTAACTTATGTAAGGAGAAGTTAGGAATCACTCTACCGGATAATGCGATTGATATCAGCCATCGATTAAAAGGAAGGGAAGGTATGCCTAAACCCGTAATCGTTAAGTTTGTGCAACGCAGCGTAAAGAAAAAAATTTTCAACAACAAACGCAAACTAAAGGGTACCAAGATAATAGTTAGAGAGGACCTCACCAGGAATAGGCTGGAGATGATGAAAGACGCGGAAAGACATTTTGGTCACAAGTCAGTGTGGACAAGTGATGGAAACATCTTTGTTAAGGTAGATGATAAAATTAATAAAATTAAAAGTCGCCGTGATTTAAACATTCTTTGAAGACAATCGTAAATTAATGTAAACAGTATGTATGCGCGCAATGATTCTACCTGCATTTATATTTTTTGATACTTGTACAAAAATAATGATCATGTACCGTTTAATAAGTACGTAGTAGAATTTAAGTCTTCACATAATGCAGCAGTTAAAGCGTACAATTTCTTACCAGGGGACATTAAAAACTGTGCTAGTTTTCAACAATTCAAAAATAAACCAAAATTGTTTTTAAATATGAAATTTTATTATTCGGTGAACAACTATGTTATAAAACTGTAATTCTTTTATAAATACATGTTTGTTACATTTTCTGACAATTCCTATATATGCAATGTTTTCTGGAAGTATATAAATAACATATCAATATTAGTCTACATATATTAATACTATTTTTTTTACTCCTAAACAATATGTTGTGTGCTACTAAGGTATTTTTATTTAGTTTCTTTTTCACAAATCATTAAATCTATTCTATGCTGTGATCTAGAGACCTGCGCGGGTCAATATACAGGACCCGCACCAGACCCACAAACCGCAATTTTCACATTTTTATAACCACACCCGACTCGCAACCACTGTTTCAAACCCGCACCCAACCCGCGATCCGCAAATTTTGCACTTTTAAGCTGTACTTGACCCCAAATTTAAATATTAGACTAGCACGTACCCGCAACTTGCTTCATATAGAATGCCTATCATAATAAACAAAGTTATTTTCACACTTCCAAAATCAAATTATTATTAGATATAATTTTTTTACGCACAAACAATATTTATGTTGAAGAAATGAAGTTGTACCAGACCCAGGCCCGCAGTTTATAATCCGCACCCGACCCGCTACCCTCAATATTGATATAAATTCTACCCACCCTCCGACCCGCATTGCGGGTTAACCGAGGGTACCTGCGGGTACCCGACCCGATGCAAACTCTACTGTGACCTCACATCTTACATAAACAATTTTTCTGTATTAACTTGCATCAACAAACTCGACAACATATGACTTTCATATACAGGTTGTCCGAAATCCGTTTTGAACATAGGAAATTAATGAGTGCGACAAGGAAAACATAAACAAAATGAGTAGCAGGACAAAGACAGAACCTAATCATGGCTAGCTAAATTTTTAAACTAAAATTAAGTCAATGAAACAAACAAACACTTCTGTCAAATATTTTAGCTGTTGTTGAGAGAATAAAGTGACGTTTAAACTTTAAATATACTATTGTTTACTATTCACATAATTATTTTAATTATTTAAACCTCACTTTATACTCTTGATGATAGATAAAATATTTGACAGAAATGTTTTTGTTTCATTGACTTAATTTTAGTTCAAAAATTTAGCTAGCCATGATTACGTTCTATCTTTATCCTGCTACTCATTTTGTTTATGTCTTCCTTGTCGCACTCATTAATTTCCTATGTTCAAAACGGATTTCGGACAATCTGTATGTAAGTTGACATGCACAATGTATTTATTTCTTTTGTAGTCACAATTCAAACAACTGTACGGTTTTTATCCTGGATGAGACCTCATATGCCTAACTAAATCATTTTTTCGCGCTGTTTTGTATTCACAAACGGAGCACCCAAATGGTTTTTCTGTTGTATGTGATATCATATGTAGAACTAAATTATGGTTTGTTGTTGCTCTATATTCACAAACAGAGCAACTGTATGGTTTTTCTCCTGTATGCGATCTCGTATGTTCAAGTAAACGATTTTTCCGCGCTGTTTTGTATTCACAAATGGAGCACCTGTATGGTTTCTCTCCTGTATGAGATCTCAAATGATTAGCTAAAAGAGCTTTCTGTGCTGTTTTGTATTCACAAACGGAGCAATTGTATGGTTTTTCTCCTGTATGCGATCTCGTATGTTCAAGTAAACGATTTTTCCGCACTGTTTTGTATTCACAAATGGAGCAACTGTATGGTTTCTCTCCTGTATGAGATCTCATATGATTAGCTAAAAGAGCTTTCCGTGCTGTTTTGTATTCACAAACAGAGCAACTGTATGGTTTTTCTCCTGTATGCGATCTCATATGTTCAACTATACGATCTTTCCTTGTTGCTTTGTATTCACAAATGGTACAACTGTATGGTTTCTCTCCTGTATGAGATCTCATATGAATAGCTAAAAGAGCTTTCCGTGTTGTTTTGTATTCACAAATGGAGCAACTGTTTGGTTTCTTTGCTTTGCAAGTCTCCATAGCTACATTTATATTATTTTTGTCAACCTTTTCATTTTCATAATCTTCGCTTTTTAATGTGAAGTCTTCTTGTTTAATATTCATTTCTGTGTGAAATCTGATTTCATTATTACTTTCGATGCTTTCTTGTTTAATATGCGACATATCAATATTTTCGTAGTTAGCCATGGTCTGTGATGTACAACATACAGTTTCTGTGAAACTACAAGGCTTAGTCTCCACTATTTCTTGTTTAATATCCATTATTTTTTCTTAAATTGATTTTAATTTTAAGTGATCCAAAAGAAGATGGTCATCTTCACTCCTACAACAGAAGTAGATTGTCATTAACCCATTACGAGTTTAGCGATTGTACACGTAGATGCAGAGTAATTACGCACTAGGTTAGTAAATTGTATAAAAATTTCAAAGAACAAAGCTGTAAAGTACATTTTGATTTGCAGGTGGCGCTTACATAATATGTTCTGCATTAGAACAACACACTTTAATGAAAGTTAGGGTACACCAAAAACTCATCATTTTATTAATAAACACACACAATATATTATGTATATACAAAGGCTGTTCTGTTAAATTATAAGACAAATTCGGAATTCAAAAAAAATTTTTTTTTTCAAAATATTACCTTTTAGTTATAAGAAGTATCCGATATCTAATTCTTGTTGAATCCCTCTACGAGTTAGTTTCTGATTTTCCTTAACCCATAAGCGCCCAGCGTTACCATATGGCATCGCATTCAGGGTAAATTTCTAATTCAAATTTCTTAGCTATTCCAAGGTCGGAAACATAAAAGACATTACATATTGTCTCTAAAAACGTTATTTTGCATATGAAACTGGTATATACAAAATACTTTCTATTTGGTTATGATATGGCTAAAAGCACAGTGTGTTGTGGTACTTCGAGGTTACCCTAGAAAAGTGATGGAACCCACATTTGAGTGAGTATAACTTCGTTAGGTATATTACAATTATTTCAGTTTTCGAGTGTTAGGTGACATAGACTAAATATATAACTTTTCTGTACTTGTTATAAAAGTAATTCTGAAAAACTACTGTTTCATACGCGTTGCAACGCTAGGCGCTTACACTACTGTAGGAGTACAAAAATTAATTTACTTTCAAGGGGAGACTTTATGTTACAAAAAGCTCTTGAAATAACCTATTCTGAAAATTTCGACGAAATTAACATTGAACCTCCTGAACCAACCGTTTTGACAGATAAAAATTTAGAGGATGAAGACGGCAGGGGTACTTTGAGAACAGAATTTCTTGAAATTATCCATTGTCGACTAAAAAACTTATGGAAAAAAGTTTGCGGGGTTAGGATCGACAATGATTGACCATGCTAATTGCATTATATTTGTAAGCTGAATAGACAACAGGGTTATAATTGTTGCCTCAATCTGCAAAGGTGTCCAGCTAATACATAGGGTTCGTAGACATGATATTCTCAGGCAGAAAAGAAGGTAATTGCTGTACCCAGACTAAACAGTATAGGCAAATATAATCCTTTTATGGAGTAAGTCGATCTCATGAATTGAAAACATTGCACTGCATAGGGTTGCCATGGTAGGCAAGAAATGGTGGTGCTATCTGTTCACATGGACGTTTGCATCCATAAATAATGCATGGCAAATTCATAAAAAAGTAGGTGGATCTAACACTCAGCTAGAATTTCGAATAGATATTATTCAAGCGTATCTTAGAATATATGGGGTAGTGAAAAGGTCTCTTAGAAGGGCGTCGCCATGCTAAGACAACCAGCAGCGTTTTAAAAGACATTAGGTACGACACAACCCACCATTTAGTAGCCCACACTGCAGATAAAAAAGGCAATGCGCTGGAACTTGTGCCCTTGTGCAAACTATGTGTGAGAAATGTAATGCATTGTTTTTCCAGCTTTCATTAAAAAATTAAAAATTATTAATTATTTGAAATAATATATCTTTGTTTTCCTATTTGCAGTGTGGTAGAGCAACGGTAGCAACGCTGTTTTTTGCTTAAACTACTAATGATAAAAATAATCTTTTTGTGTTGGACACTTTATTTTAAGTATATTAATGAGAAACAATACAATTAAAAAAAAAATATTCTCGGTGTTAATGGGTTGGTTAAGCAGCTACTAGAGTAATTAACTGTGGATGATGAAGGACTATGGTTGGCCAAAGCTGCTGCTAAATTTTGCTGATTTTGGTCATACTGCAAACTTTCTTTATAATCGTAAAAAGTCACAGCTCAAAAAGCGATCCTCAACATATCTGTAATTTCTGGTGAACAAGATACAATTTGTAACCATTTAAAATGTGTTTCTCTTCATGCTTTAACTTCAACTCCTCAAAGATATAATTGGAAGGAGAGAAATTCGTAAGGAGCTAAGCAAATTTAAAAAAGAAAAAATCAAAGAAATAATAGAAGAAACTGGTTCAATAAAAAAACTGAAAAACAGTAACTCAGTTAAGAAAAGACGTAGACTACCAAACTAAAAAACAAAACAGGATAAAAAGAATACGAAAAAGAATCATTCCAGTTGCTACCGAATTTTACGACAAATTATTTAAAAGCACAAGAACAATTATGTCTAAGGACGTTACAACAAATAAACAACCTCAAGGAGAAGATTGGAGAACAATAAAAATTGGAGAAACAAAGAAAGTTAAAAATACATTGAAGAAAGATAAAACTCCAGAAAAAGATAGAATAACTAATAAACTGAAACGACTACCAGATACAGCCGTAAAAGTACTAAAACTTTTTAACACAGTAATCCAGGAAAAATCCACAATACTGTTAATACGAGGGCGATTCAAATTTGACCTGCATTTTATTTTTTTTTTTTTTGGTTGATACAAGCTACAAATTAATATTATATATACATCATTTTTCTAAGTAAGAACCCCCCTTTAAAATACACTTGTCCCATCGCTCCGGTAGCTTCTGTATTCCCGTCGAAAAAAATCTTTTAGTTGACGACGTAGCCAATTTTGCACCGCATCTTTCACTTCCTCATTAGAGGTAAAGCGCTTGCCTCCCAATAGTTTTTTAAGGGGGCCAAAGAGATGATAGTCACTTGGGGCCAAGTCCGGACTATATGAGGGGTAAGGCAGTACTTCCCAGTTCAATTTAACGTGACAAAAAGTCATCGCTTACATACTTGTAGCGAAGCCGGAGTTCTCTGCAAACCTGTAGTAATTTCTGCTGTTGTTCCGCGGAAAATTGTTTTGAAACCCACCTGGCGCTAACTTTAGTAAATGTAAGCTTGTCGTGGACAATAGTGTGAATACTACCAACACTGGCGTTTACAATCCCAGTTATTTCCTTCACAAATATTCACCTATTGCTCCGGATCACCTGGTCAACTTTTTGAATATTCCCAAGATTCACAGCAGACGCTTGACGGGCAGTATGCAGCAAGTTCGATACGCCTTCACAACCATCCTGGAAAGATTTACACCATTCAAAGACTGTTTTGAGTGATAAACACCCTTCTTTGAACTGTTTATGAAATCTCTGATGAATATCAGTCGCTTTTATACCTTCATTGAAAAGAAATTTAATAATTATACGTTGTGCAATAGAATTTAACACATTGTTGCATGAAATTGTTAATACAAATGAAAGTATTGACACAATCAAGTTGTAGTTGTTTATGGCGTTAGCTAACATGTCAACTTCGATGAATGTAACACAGCTTTACAGTATCTCTTCAATTATGTTCATAAAAAAATAAAATGTAGGTCAAATTTGAATCGCCCTCGTACATAAAGAAGGCAGTATTGATGTGATAGAAAATTGCAGATTCATTAGTCTTATACCAATAATATATATAATATTTGCAACCATCATTAAAAACAGAATAATTAATATCTTGAATGAAAATCAACCCCAGCAAGCAAGATTCAGAAGCTGGTACTCGACAATGGACAACCTGCAGACAATTTATTAGTTAATAGAAAAATGCCAATAATATGATAAACCACTACATATGGCATTTGTGAACTTTATCAAAGCTTTCGATAGTTTGGAACATAACTCTATGCTTCAAGCTTTACAACAAGGGGTATCAACAAAGTATGTTGGCATTACAGAAGAATTTTGTAAAAACAACAAAGCTAAAATAAAACTAGAAACAGATGGAGAGTATTTCAGATTAGAATGGGAAATAAACCAGGAAGACCCACTGTCTCAAAATCTATTTACAACTACTTCAAAACAAATTTTTTGCAACTTGAAAAAGACTATCAAATCTACGATTTGCCGACGACGTAATCCTGATGTAAGAATAATGTTGGAAAAAAATTAAAAAGGAAAGTGCAAAGTCCGGGCTAAAAACCCGGAAATATAGTGCTTCGCACGACAACTTTAAAATATAAGAAAGAAATAATCTACCTGGGTCACAGAGTCTCAATTAGAAATAAACTAAAATGGAACTGCGCAGAACACATAGGAAGAATGTCAACAGAAAGATGGGTTTAAAGAACTACTAAATGGACGAAGAAAAAGAGGGAGGTTAAATCAAAGATGGGAAAAAAATTGTCAAAGCAGCAGGTCCATCACGGCTAACAGAGACAAGGTCTAAAACTACATGGAAGCATAAGGGAGAAGCCTTTGCCCGACACCAGGAGTTAAAGGGCCAATAGTAATATGTTAGCATGTGACTCAATATTTGCAACAACTAGCTGTCAGCATACTAAAATCTAGAAATGTATCTGTAGTATCCAAACTGCACCTCTATAAACATTAATTAGAACAGTAGTTAATTACGAATGTTGAGCTCAGTACTGACTTGAGCATTTTTATGCGCACGAACATGTGTGCGCGTAAGCCGTTCGGGCGTGTAAAAATGCTTAAGTCAGTACCCAGCCATAAAACCGAGAAGCGATGGATCGTGTTTGTGCGTGTTGCCGCGTACGCGCATGCAAATTCAGGCTGGTACTGATTAGAGCAATTTTACGCGCAAACTGTTAGTGCGCGTAAAAATGCTCAAGTCAGTACCGAGCTTAAGTCATAAACCCTTATACAAAAAATGTAGAACTACTAATTTTGAGAGAAAGGTGTTCAGGAACGTTTTGGGCCTATATGTGATGAAAACAAACATGGACAGCGACGAGGATGAACCACAATTAAAACAGCTTCTCCAAGATCAAGACGTAGTAGGGTGGATTAAAAGACAGGGAATACGATGGTTGGGTCAGAAAGGCTTCCACACAAATCTCAGATAGACGTCATATTGAGGGAAACCTCGCACAAGATGACAAGATAATGTAATGATTTGAGAGTGCTACGAGTCCGTAATTGGACCAACATAGCACATGACAGACAGAGATGAAAGGTAGTTATCGAAGAAGCCAAGGCCCGTACTACAGTGTGTGTATAAACTGGCTGTTCTAATCGCCACCTGCTACAGATACAGCATGTCTTTCAACTCTAATCTACAGCTGAAACTGCCAACACTTGTATGTAATGATGCTACCACCTCGATGGCAATAGATAAAGAAGACAACTCAGTAAACACTACCCAGCAGGTAACAATAAATAACATAAGTCCATCGGACACCATAAACAGCGGTGTTAAGCGCAAATCACACCAAACTTCACCGCCAATTATCAATGAAGTGTTAAAAAGATATATAAGTCCTGAAGACCTATTACCACAAAATATGTGTTATCTCCCAACTGAACTCGAGAACCAAGTCAACACATCAAATAATAATTTATCACAATCAACATCTCAGACAACATTCCCTCAAAAATTAAAAGTACCACCCATATTTCTCCATGATGCTGATAAAATTAAGTACAAAGAAGTAGTAGAAGATATTGCTAAACTAGTTACAGGCAGTTTTACCACTTCTTACAACTCAAATATATTACGAATTAATGAACTAACGAAGACGATTACAGAAGTATCACCAAAGTTTACACAATTAACAACCTCAAATATATCACACATTCCAAAACCCAAATAATAAACCACTATCTGTAGTCATAAAAAATGTACCGTTATCATTATCACCAGAAGAAATTCAAAATGAATTAAAGGACTTTCCAATTATAAAAATAACCCGACTAATTAATAAGGACAAAATGCCACTACCAATCTGTGCAGTAGACTTTACATTTAATGATAACGCCAAAGACATTTTTAAAGTTAATAAGCTCTTTTATACAATTGTGAAAGTAGAGAGCCGAAAAAAGACCACAGTCCAACAGTGCCTCAGATGTCAGAACTTTGGGCATACGGGAAATTACTGCCACTTCAACCCACGATGTGTACTTTAGCCTTATATGCAAGCGTTGTCTGGAGCAACACTTCAAAGAGTAACATCTCAAAAGTGCAGACGCTACAAAATAAAATTCTAACAGTCGGTCTTATAAAGACCACTGAGGTTAACCTTATTTCGTTGTTAAAATTAATAAAAGCGTATCAAAATTTCTTTAGTAATGAATAAAATGTTTGAGCAACAACATTTTGATGGGCTATTGTTTATCTTAACAACGAATTAAAGTTAATCTGAGATTAGTGGTCTTTATAAGACTGGCCGTAAGAATGGCAGTTAACGCACCGTGGTACATAAGGAACATGAAGCTTCACTATGAGCTGGGACTGCCAACGGTCGAAGAATACCTGAAAAAGACTACAAAAAAGTTTTTTGCCAATATCACTAGTTGCAACGGACCCGCCCACTATCAGCTATGCCAGAAAAACATAAGTATAACAATGCCTATTTTGCCTAATTTATATGTACACCCTAATACCCAGCACTTTCCTTTATGCAGATTCTAAAATGTAGATCTTAACAAATAGTTTTCTTTAATACAATACATTAAAATACTTTTTTGTATTCGCTCCCCAAACTGGTTACTTTGGAAACTGTCTAGGATCCTCAAAATGCCCATTTAGAGGCCTTGTACTTAAAGTCGTCATGGCAACATTTTAGCGGACTCAAACACTAGTTGCCATGACGACTTTAAGTACAAGGCCTCTAAATGGCCATTTTGAGGATCCTAGACAGTTTCCAAAGTAACCAGTTTGGGGAGCAAAAAATACATTTTCGCGCGGCCTCCTAATATAATGCCGCGTTAATGGTAATTGAAACTTCATATTATAAAAAAAACGTTGTATGCAACACGTCCTCAAATGGCTTTAGAGGACTCATCTTCATATTACGGACTCGGCTGCGCTTCGCTTCGCCTCGTCCGGAAACATTACGACTCGTCCCCTAAAGCCTTGCTTTGAGGACTAGTTACATAAAGTACTATTATCTACTCCTATTAAATTATATTCACATTATAAGGACATTTTTGAATAATAATAACAGTCATAATTTGCAGTAGTGAATTATAAATTCATAATTCACTGCTTTTAACCAAACATAAAATTCTACTTTCATAATTCACTAGTTTGCAGCCAATCACAAAATTCAACCTTATTATCAAATGACTTTTGCAGTTGACAGTTGTCACAAATGTCTTAATTCGGAAATATGAACACAAAACTCCTATTGTATATGAGTAGATAAAAGTATCGTATTACATTCACGATTATGGTCATTATTCCCTCAGACGACTTGCGCCACTCGCCTTCGGCTTGTGGCTCAAATGTCATCTTCGTGAATAATGGCTGTCATAATCGCTCATATAATAATATACTATTCTAATATTTTTCTGGAATGTTTATGAATATGTTATTTACAAAGTAATGTCAATGTGACAATGGCTACTTTACTATGCGATTGTGAAAAAAGAGGAAGCTATTTGTGTCCGTACTCGATTAAAGGACAAATACGTCAAATTGACATCAAGGCAACCTACTAACTACTTGCTCATAACACTGAAAATTAATTTTTGTTATTTTATAAATGGATTAATTTTCTTCGGTATCTAGATCTTCTAAAAAATTGAAAATTGAAATGAAAGTGCAAGGGATCGACCGATATTATACTGATATACATAAATAGAGAACGGAATATATGCAGCCCATTACTACCAAACCATGCATATACAGTGTGCCCAAGATGAGGAGGGCCAGTATGGGGACCTCGGTAATTGTAAGAGATACAAATGTGGTTAAATGGGAAGAAAATTGCGCAATTAAAGGACATACAAAATGACGCCTAGAAATCCTTGATATGATTTTTCGTTTTTGAATTATCTCAATGAAACCGAATTTTTGAATTTTCTATTTTATTTTTTTCTGACGTTATTATTAAAGTTAGAGCAAAACTATCATCAACTTCATTTTTTTAAATACGGTCCTGCTTTTTATGATGCCAAATTTGTGAAGCCCTTTTTATTCTGAATTCAACAATGTACCACATATTATGGTTTATATACGTTTCGCGCTTTTTTTGATCATCATCAGAAAATTTTTAAGATATGGACCTGCTTTTCTCATAATTTTGTAAAAATAAGTTCATACACTAAGTTAGGCGTTTTTAGATGCCGTTAAAATATTGAAATGCACATCATAGTGTCATAATTCTGATACATGAATTTAATAACCAACCAATAACTATTAACAATAAACGACGAATATAAATGAACAAAAGATAGACAGAAAGAATAACAAAACGAGCATTGAAACAGTGTAATAGGTAGTTTTGAAACTTTGAAACAGAAGAAGAACTTAGAAGATTGGTTCTTGAAGCCTTTCAAAGTATAACGCCAGTATTGCTGAATAATGTTTTAGATTCTACAGTTAGAAGATGTTATTTATGCTTAGAGAATGATGGCAAACTTTTTGAATACCTTCTGTAAATTTAATACTATTAAATTGTTTCGATGTTCGTTTTGTTATTCTTTCTATCTTTTGTTCATTTCTTTGTTGTTTATTGTTAATAGTTATTGGTTGGTTATTAAATTAATGTATCAGAATTGTTAACATTATGATGTGCATTTCAATATTTTTCCGTCAATCGTTTATATATCGACTCATTAATGCATGATTTTGCCTAAAAAATCATGCATTAATAGACCCGTTTTCGCAATGATTTTATATAGGCAACCATACGTACTAAACGTCAAATGTATCTGAAATGTCAAAACTAAAGGTTAAATTATTCCGTGGATTTAGTAATATAAATATTTACATTAGAGAACGCTTCGCTCAATATCTTTGTGGCAGTTTGTATTTTATACCTATCGAGTTCTCAATGTATCCTTCGGCAACAGAGGTGGATTTCCAACCGCCAAATATTTTAATTGCCGCAAAATTGCTCCGGCATCGGCAACCATACGTACTAAACGTCAAATGTATCTGAAATGTCAAAACTAATAAATATTTTTGATGGATTTTAATAAACGTACGATTGACGGAAAAGTCTTGTAACCAACTCTTATGTTAATCGGTGATTAATAATCTCGCTCATTAACACTTGTTGGTTAAATAACTATTAACGGTATCTAAAAACTTACTGTATGAACTTATTTTGACAAAATTATGAGAAATGCAGGTCCGCATCTTAAAAATTTTCTGATGATCAAAAAAGCGCGAAACGTAATTAAACCATAATATGTGGTACATTGTTGAATTCAGAATAAAAAGCGCTTCACAAATTTGGCATCAAAAAACCAGGACCGTATTTAAAAAATTAAGTTGATGATGGTTTCTCGAAGACGAAACGTCGGATAAAAAAGTTGATAACTTAATCATTAAGTCCACTAACAGTTGCTACAAGGAAGTTTAATCAGTTTCGCTCTACTTTAATAGTAACGCCAGAAAAAATAAAATAGAAAATTCAAAAATTCGGTTTTTTTGAGATAATTCAAAACGAGAAATGATATCAAGGATTTGTAGGCGTCACCTTGTTTGTCCTTTAATGCGCAACTTTCTTCCCATTTAACCAAATTTGTGTCCTTATCTTGGACACACTGTATACAGTGTGTCCAAGATAAGGAGGGCCAGTATGGGAATCTCCTTTAATAGTAAGACATACAAATTTGGTTTATTTGTGAAAAAAGTTGCGTAGTTAGAAGACTAAGAAAATGACGCCTAGAAATTCTTGATTTGATTTTTCGTTTTGAGTTATCTTAAAAAATCATATTTTCGGATTTTTAATTCCCAATTTTTCTCTGGCGTTAATAATAAAGTTACAGTGGAACTGATTAAACTTCTTTGTAGCAACTTTTAGTGGACTTAATGATTAAGTTATCAACGTTTTTATCCGATGTTTCGTCTTCAAGAAACCATCATCAACTTCATTTAAAAATACGGTGGTCCTGATTTTCTAATGTCAATATTTAGAAGGCCTTTTTATTCTGACTTCAACAATGCGTCACGCATTATGATTTAATTACGTTTCAATCCTTTTTTGATCATTATCATGCAATTTTTAAAATACGGGCGTGTGTGTTTCATAATTTTGTAAAAATAGGTCCATACAGTTAAGTTGAGCATTTTTAAATGCCATTAAAATATTGAAATGCGCTTCATAATGTCTAAATTATGAAACATTACTTTAATAACCATTTTTCTGATATCAGAAACAAACAATAGTTTCCAAAACTGCAAGATGTACTATAGTTCAGTCAAGTAAGGATTAAATCTCGGAATGAAAGTCAGAAAGCTGAAAATTTGCATAGACCTTTGTTTTGACGTTCTAAATACAGGCTGAAAGTCTCGTACGATCTTGTGTCGGCTAATCAAGTTTGGTTATAATTTTTTTTTATGATCAACCGTTTTCCAGATATTGCACCGAGAAGAGGAAGCATCTGTTTATAGAATAACGCACAGCAGATGCATAGTACACTATACAAAGTTAATTAGAGAATAAAAATATTATTATCATTGTTAATAAAGTTAAAAAAATGTTTATTTATAAAAATATTTATAGATATTATTTATAACTAATAAATTTATTCTAACAAGACTACTCAGCCTGTCTTTAGAATGTCAAAACAAAGGTCTATGCAAATTTTCAGCTTTCTGACCTTCATTCCGAGGTTTAGCCTCTATTTCACCTTATTTAACTGGGCTACTATGCTGATCAGAGCAGGTATTTATCACTAGTATCACCTAACAAATTTGTAAAATTCTTGTGGTGCTGTTTAAAAATGTCATTGTGGAACACTGGAGTGTTTAATCACTAATAAGCAAGCAACAGGTGCTTGTGGAACAGCGGGAAAAATATGATAGAATGTATGAGAAATTTTTCAAAGCGAAGTTGGCAGAGGATAAGGTCAATATGAAGATATTAGAAGAGGAAAATAAGAAGATTAAAGAAACGTTGGAAGAAATGAAAAATTCAAGTAGCTTGGGAAATCATAAATTAGAAAACAAAATTAGAGAACTAAAAGAAAAAATGTCGGATGTTAAAGACGGAACAAAGAGCGAATAACTGAGGTAAAATCATACAGTCAGGCTTTAAAGCAAAAAACTATAGTAGTTAAACCGACAGATAATAAGCAGTTTTCATCAGTTACGAAACAAGCTGTGAAAAGCGAGTAAATCCGATGGATTTGCGACTGGATATTGCTAAAGTTAAATATATAAATAAAGGTGGGGTTGCCATAAACTGCTCCAAGGAAGGTGCGAATTTTGATACTATATGTAGATCTCAAAAATAAATTGGGCCAAGAATATGAAATTAAAAAAATGGAAAAGAAAAACCCAAAGATAAAAATCCTTAATGTGTACATAGGAGAGATGATGATGAGGTTGACAAATTTGTTGAAAAAATAATTAAACAAAATTCACTGACTGGTGAAGCATATGTGAAAGTGGATTACAAATACGATGCTAAAGATGACAAATTTATCAATGTCATTGTGGATATTGATGCGGAGACCCTGTTAAAGCTTAGAAATAAAGAAGTTCTTAATATGGGATGGAAAATGTTTAGGTTTGTTGATTACGTGCATGTTGTGCATGCCACAAATGCAATAAATATGGACATGTTGCCAAGTACTGTAGAAGCGAGAAAGAGATATGTAGTAAATGCACTGGGGAACACAAAAGTAAAGACTGCACAAGTAGTGTTCTCAATTGTAATAACTGTAAGCATGCAGCAGAAGTATTAAAGATTCCCAGAATTGATTTTAATCACTCAGCAATGGATACATCTTGTACAGTTTATAAAAGAACATTTCAACAAGTGCAACAAAAAATCGAATATCCAGAAGTGTACGATGTGCATGTGTCAGCATAGCAGCCAACTATGCTTATGTATGTAAACATTGCAGACATTAAAACTAATATGACCCAATTAAAATACTTGATGAGTCAGTGGAAGCCTCTTGTTTGTATTGCAGAAAGTCATATAACAGATGACTTTGAACCCTGTGAAATAGACATTGAAGGATACGAATGGGTATCAACTAATTCATCTAGTAAGCACACAGGTGGCTCTATTATTTATATTAAGGAGGAAGTAAAATTTAAAACTATCTTAAATCATGTTTTATACATGAATACTTGGATTACTGGCATAGAAATGATGATAAACAAACAGAAAAAAAAAATTTTTGCAGTTTACCACTCGCCGAATTCTAGCAACCTTGAATTTTTGGAAAGGCTTGAGGAAATAATATCTGAATGGGCAGTTAAAAAAGGGCATATACTTCTGGTGGAGGATTTTAATATTAATATGGCGAGAAATTCTACTTATTCAAAAAGACTTCAAGACATTATCAAACAGCAGTGTTTGTACCAATTGGTTGACAGCTTTACCCAGATTACTCCTACATGTAAGTCAGTAATTGATCTAGTAATAACAGATCAAACTGATTTAAAAGTTAAAGTGTATTTGACTCCAAGAATTACAGATGACTCAGTAATCACAGTACAATTTGATAGCCAGTCCGCAAGCACAAAAGAAAGAAGAAAGACTCGCAACTTCAGAAACTTTGATGGCCTAAGATTTCAAATAGATTTACTTGAACAAGACTGGAATCCTGATAGTTCAAATACAGACGTTCTGTCTGATATTCTGGTTACTAGCATGTGAACATGTTTCGATAGACATGCTCCAGAAAAAGAAGTTTATATACAAACTAAGTGGGCATACAATGCGTGGTTCACTGAGGAGATAAAATTAGCAATATCAGAGAGAGACAGAAAATATAAAAGGGCAGTAATTACAGACGAGGAAGACTGGGAAGACTATAGAATTGAGAGAAACAAGGTAGTATCACTGGAACGCCAACAACAAAGAGAATATTACACAAAGAAAATAGACAGTAATAGAAATAAACCCCAAGATATGTGAAAAACAATTAAACAACTAGTGGGTAAAAACAAACCCAAAAGAAAGAGTGGAATAGATTTTGGCAATAAGTTATATATTAAAGATGGGTGCATAGCAGATAACTTTAATGATTACTTTTTATCGAGTATAAATAGGATAGCACAATCTTGTAACAAAACAGGCTACAGGGATTGAATTGTACAACAGATACAGAAAGTATATCAAAGATTTCATAAATTTCAGTTAGTGGATATGGCAACTGTTAGAAAAATTGTTGGTAGCATGGAGAATAAGAAAAGCAGCACTGATGGCATCAATACAGAGATATTAAAGCTTTCCTTTGAAATAATTGGCCATAGATTTTGACAGGTCATAAATAATAGTCTAGAACATGGAACTTTTCCAAAAAATTTAAGAGATCTCTAGTTATCCCTATTGAAAAGAAAGCGAATTCAATTAAACACGATGAATTTCTACCAATAAACATGGTACCTAGCTACGAGAAGCTTATCGAGAAGGTTGTTCATGAGCAAGAACTATGTAGAAGCAAATGATTTACTGACAGTCTTTCAGTCGAACTTTGGCAAGAATCATTGCTGTAAGAGTGCAATTCAATCAGTAATTGTGAATGGGAAATCTGCAATAAATTCTAAAAAGGTAATACTAGTCATATTTTTAGATTTAAAAAGAGCCTTTGAGACAGTAGATCGTAAGCTATTGTTGATAAAATTGGAACGAATGGACTTTGGAGGCATAGTATTGAAATGGTTTGAAGATTATTTAAGTGAAAGATCGCAGCCAGTAAAATACGGTGAAGCGATATCTAGTGAAAAATGGACGACCTATGGAGTACCTCAGGGTACAGTTCTTGGCCCGATTTTGTTTGTTTTGTACATAAATGATATTGTGAAGCACGTAAAAAGGTGCAAA
The DNA here is from genome assembly GCA_940337035.1 of Agriotes lineatus. Lineage (NCBI taxonomy): Eukaryota > Metazoa > Arthropoda > Insecta > Coleoptera > Elateridae > Agriotes > Agriotes lineatus. The sequence continues at coordinate 43,902 of CALNHX010004635.1, read as the reverse complement.
ATCCAATTATTTGCTGATGATGCCCTTTTGTATATTATTGGAGATAGGGCCAACGAGGTTATTGACATATTAAACAATGACTTGGGTACCTTACTAGAATGGCTAGATAATAATAATATGAAAGTTAACATCAGTAAAACAAAATTTATGATTATTAGGAACAAATATACTGAAACACATACTGACCCAAACCAAGCAAGACATGTTTACATGAATAATGACAAAATTGATCAAGTTAAAGAATATAAGTATCTTGGTATCATAACAGATGATAATTTAAGTTTCTCAAGTCATGCAGCAAATGTTTCGAATAAGGTAGCCAAGAAAGTCAATATGTTAAGGAGAATTAGCCAAAATTTAACTCAATATACCAAACATGTAATATATCAGACAATTATTAGCCCGCACTTAAGCTATTGTTCTACAGTATTGTTTTTGCTGTCAAAAACAGAAGTAGATGTGTTGCAGAGGAAGCAGAATCGAGCTTTGAGAACAATCTTGAAAGCAAGTACGTAGGTATACAAATATTAAATCAATGTTGCGGCAACTTAATCTGCTTGGAGTCAGACAGATGGTAGTATTGAACACAATGGTTTTCATTTATAAAATGCTGCATGGGATGTTGCCGGCTCATCTACTGGATCATTGCAAGTTTGTTCGTGACGTGCACCAACATAACACCAGATCATGTAATGATTTCTATGTGTCCACAGTGTCTACAAACTATGTGCCGAATGACTTATTTTATAGTGGTTTAGTGGTGTATAATACACTCCCCCGGGAAGTAAAGGAATGTGAGGGTGTATCAAAATTTAAAAAGAATGTAGAAAATATGTGATAGAAAACGTGGATATTAATTAATTAGGTCTTTTTTTTTTTTTTTAATATAGAATTTATTGCCAGGTCAGCAAGACGTGTGCTATACATGGCATTGTTAATTATTAATATAATCGTAATACATGAGTTTAATGAGGTCGGCGTCTGAGGCCCCTCTGTCACTAAGGTCCTATTCTATATCATACTTTACATAAACAGCACTATTAATTATGTTCAGGTTCAGAGTCACTGGAAGTAGAGTCACTTAGTGAAGGTTGTAGGAGATCGCTCGGAAGTTTTCTCTTCAGCCTCGTGTGAATGGAGCGTTGGCCAATGGTATAGTGAACCGCACCGCTGCACAGATGTAGGTTGTGGTAAAAATGTTTCGAGGAGTTGAGTATATAATTTTCCATCAATGGGACGTCTAGTTCACGATGAATTTGCTTATTTCTAACAAACCATGGAGCGTTTACGATTATGCGTAGGATCTTATTTTGAATTGTTTGCAATTTCTTAATGTTGGTTTTTGATGTTGCTCCCCAAACATTGCAACCGTATGTAATTATTGGTCTTAGTATCGCAGTGTATAGTAGTTTCCCGCACTGTGTTTTTAAGGAAGATTTTTTATTAATTAGAGGGTATAACATACCTAACCTAGCATAGCATTCTGTAAGTTTCTTATTAATGTGGTAACTCCACGTAAGTTTCCGGTCCATGTAAACTCCTAGATATCTTATTGCTTTATCCTTTGGATTCCATATAATTTCTCGATCATTAATTACTATATTTGGTGGATCAATAGGTCGTCGCAGAGTAAAGATCTTCGTCTCGCACTTGTCTGGATTAATGTTCGTGCACCATTTTGTAAACCATTTAATTATCTTATCAACGCTTTCTTGCAGTTTATGTTTGACTATGTTTATGTCACAGTCTTGAGAAATAATAGCCGTGTCATCAGCATACATAGCTATTTCTGAGTCCTTAGGTTCCGGAATGTCAAACATAAAGATATTATATAATATTGGTCCTAATATGGATCCTTGTGGTACTCCTGCATGTATGTCTGTAGCTGTGGAAAGCGTCGTACCAATTCGCACTCTGAATGTTCTGTTGATTAGAAATGAAGAGATTAATTTTTGAAGATATGAAGGTAGCTTCATTTGCATGATTTTGAATCGTAACCCATCTATCCAGACACGATCAAACGCTTGTGCGACATCTAGGAAGGCAATTGCAGTATGTTGTTTGTTTTCAAATCCACGTTCAATTGCTTCAGTAATTCGAAGAAGTTGGTGAGTTGTGGAGTGCCCACTTTTAAAACCAAATTGAAAAGGTGGGAGTAAGTTTTTTTCCTTAAGGTGATTAACGAGTCGAGTTTGGATTATCCGTTCTAACAGTTTAGATAATGTTGACAGAAGGCTTATCGGTCGGTAGCCTGACGGGGAGTCGAGAGTTTTTCCTGGTTTGTGAAACACTAGTATTACCGCCTCTTTCCACATGTCAGGGAAATAGCCCAGGCGCATACATGCATTAAATGTTGTTGCAAGCAATGCTATAGCTTTATTTGGTAAATTTTTAATTGCTATATTTGGTATCATGTCTGAGCCTGGTGACTTTTTAACTTTAAGTCTTTTAATACTCTGTTGGATCTCATGCGGTGATGTGGGTTTGAATAATTTTGAATTTTCGGAATCCTTATTTTGGATGGTTGACTCAACGTGCTGCATAAATTCTTCGTTTTCTTCGTTTATTACTGTTGTAAACGTCTGTTTCAGGTGGTTCGCAAAAACTGCACATTTATCCGAATCTTCATAGTATACTTGATTATTTATTCGCAGTGGAGGGATAATAGTTGGTTGTCTGAGGATTCTTTTTGTCGCAGTCCAAAGATTTGAATCATTAGGGGATATATCGCATAAGTATGACTGATAAGTTTCCATCTGAAATTTGTCTAGTTCTTGTTTGACTCGCCTCATTAGTTCATTTAGTGCAATTTTTGCATTTGGATCCCTTGTTCTCTGCCACCGTCGTCTAACTCGGTTTTTTCTCTTATTAGATTTAATATATACATTGGCGGGTGTAAATAGTTCGGGCGTTTTTGCGGCTGAGTGGTGATTGTAGATCTGTTAACTGATTCTTTAATACTATCAGTAAGTATACCCAGTATGTTGTCTATTTCTTGTTTTGAGTTAAGCGCTATCGGGCATGTTATTAATCTGTTAATGTTTTCTTTATATATATCCCAGTCAATTGGTCCATTGATGAGCCTCGGAAGTTTCGGAATTATTTTCGGATAGTTATTAAATGTCATGACAATTGGCAGATGATCAGAGTCAAGCTCTGTTAGCACTACCTGATGTATTGGTTTGTTGAAATTTTTATGTAGTACAATATCCAATATATCAGGTTGATGATCTGTTCTATATGGATATCGCGTTGGCTCGGATGGTGCCATAATATGTACGTTGTGTGCAGTCGAAAGGTTATGCAGTTTTATTCCATTGGGATTAGTCACTCTGCATCCCCAAATAGTATGTTTGCAGTTTAGGTCTCCTATGAGCAGAGTTGGTAGTTGTTCTTCAAAAACTGCCATGATGTCTGTTGGGATTAATGGTTTGTTTGGAGGTTTGTATGCACATACAATTTTAAGGGTACTGTTGTCTAACATTCTGAGCTTAATTGCAATGGCTTCGAGGGTTATCAGTTGCTCTATGTCAGTCGGATATGTCATTAAGGTGCGTCTAATGATTATCGCAACTCCTCCTGCACCATAGGAGTTATTCCTGTCGTTACGGTATATATTATATTTGGGTATTCTGAATTTTTCATTTTCTATCAGGTGAGTTTCAGTAACGCAGGCGATGTCAATATTATGTCTATCCAAAAAGGCTATAAATAATGATCTTTGGTTTTTTAGACCGTTCGCATTCCAATTTGTTATTGTTAAATTAGTGATTAGTTACTGATTATTTGCCATTGATTAATAACATTGGGATTGCTGACATGAAGAAGTCTTTTATTGTGGCTATGTGTGGAGTAATTAAATCTAATATTATTTGTAGTATTTGCTGTATGAACGGATTTGATGATTGTTCCGTAGATTGAGGATTTGAGTTGTTATCAATAGAGTTTTTGGCGTTTTTAAGAGCATTTAGGTATGTATTGTTGGATGTGATATTGCCTATACTGGAGGCGTTTGGTCTTTCTGGGTGAATTTTTGGATTATTCAAGTTGTTAGGAGTTCTTCGTGTGAAAGCTGTATTTTTGGATTGACTAATTTGTTTATAGTAGCTACAACCTTTATAATTAGCTGTGTGTTCGGCTCCACAGTTCACACATTTAGGTTTTTCTTCTTTAGTTTTAGTGCATTGGGAATAGTGATGATTGCCCGCGCATTTGACACAGCGAGGCTGTAGAAAACAATAATTTTTAGTGTGCGCATAACGCTGACATTTTGTGCACTGGGGTATGTCGCTGTTTTTCCGGCGTGGCTCTACTTTAACCACACAGTGTGCGAGTTTTGTTAAATTAAAGATGTTTTTGGATTCAATAGAAAGTGGCAATTCAGCTACAACTAACGGCATCGGTAATTTATTTTTATTTAGCAAGCGTGTTATTTTGCTTACTGGGTGTTTGAGTTCGGTTAATTCTTGGCGTATTTCGTTTTCACTGAAGGATATGGGGACGTTTCTAATAATCACTTCTAATTTAGTATTTTCAGGGTTGTGGAATGTATGATACTCCAGTTTATGGTCGTCATAATATTTGGTAAGTTGGCGGTAATCGTCTATGCATTCTAAGTTTATTTTTAGTTGACTTCCTTTTAAGGATGTTGTAAAATCCTTTTTAGCAATGTTTTTTATGTCTTTAATTACTTCTTGATAATTACTAGAGTTATGTAGAAACACTGGTGGAATTTTTGTTTTAGTGGGCTCTGTGGCGCATTTACCATTGTTTGTTGGTTGTGAGGTAGATTGTTGCGTTTCTTGTTCCTGTTGTAGCGCTGCAAATTTATTATTTGCCAAGAGTTTTCCGCTATCGAAAAGGTATCGTTTTTTTGGATCAGGATCTATTGATGTCGAGTCAAGGTCTAGGCTGCGTTTAGATAATACTGTATGATTGGTTTCCATTGGGATGGTTTGATTACCGAGGTATATTAGTGTAGGAGGTTTGATTGGAGTGTTTGTCATTAATGCTAGCTAATTGTTAGGTACGAAATACTAATCCGAGGCTCAAGGCCTGTATTTCTATTATTATATGTTAATTTTAAAAACAAAATTTATTTTCACCTTAATTGTTGATACGTTATCACTCGGGGTACGGTTATCACTGTCACTGCGGTCAGACGTCCGCTCGCGGCGATTTCTCGTACAAGACTTCTTAATTAGGTCATGGATTGGGTATAACATATGAAGGTTGTAATTAGTGATGTTAAGTTTCATGAAACTTAAAATTTGGAAAAGTTTCATGAAAAGTTGCATGAAAACCTTGAAACTTATGAAACTTGTGAAACTTTTAGGATTTCTGAACATTTAAGTAGCTTTCAGCATTTTAAAGTATATAATACAGTAATACCAATATATAATATTTAAACAGAACATTAACTTTACTTAAAAAGGGTTACAAATTATGAAATTACAAGACACAGTTTTTAAAAATAACATATATAAGCAAAATTAGTATTTAAACTTATTTTTATTCATTATTTTTTAATTCAGTGTCACGATAGTCATCAGTTGTCACTTCGTCACTACTAACTTCTGTCATATTTAATGTATAGTCTTTCATTAATTTCTCATCTTGAGATAGAGAAGCAATCGATTCTAAGTTCTTCTTCTTCATCATCGTCAATATCATGTATTTTAGGTTGCTTTGTTTTGACTTCACTAGCAATCTGTAATACCGACTTGAAACTTATAAGAAACTTTTGGAAATTTTTGAAACATGTGAAACTTATAATTTTGAAAAGTTTCATAAAATTTGATACTTTTCACTGAAACTTTTCATGAAACTTTTCAAGCTCACATCACTAGTTGTAATTGTATTTGATTTCTACTTTTGTAGTTAATAGGCTAGTTTCGTTTTAAATGACATGTATTGCTATGGTATGTCTAATTAGTGTTGTAATGTTATTAATTTAATTTTTAAAAATAAGAGTACCAAGCAAATATTTTTCGATTCGTGTTATAAAATCTTAGGCTGATTAAAAGTTACTCGTAAATTGATAGATACAAATAAATAGTTGTATGCCCTTTATAATATTTTATTTATCTGCAATTAATCCAATACGCTAGCTCAAATCGATAAAGCAAAGACTCGTCTCGGTTGGGTCCACCCTGAATGCATAATTTATTTAAAATCATTAAATACGGATCTGTCTCCGCATACGCTCAACCGCGCACAATCGAATACTAAAATTAGGTCAAATATTAGCCAAGATGGGCGCCGTATGCAAAATCGCGTCAATTTGAATAAACAAAACAAGTGAAATCGATCACAGTTCTATTGGTAACTATTTAAATTAGTTGGTTTTCGCAGCACTAATCCTCATTGGTTTCTAGCATTTATTTAGGGAGCCCGCTTCGACCTCCCAATTGTTTATTTGGCGTCGGTCTGAATCTCACCAACGGATAACCTCAAATAACGGTGTTTGGGCTTTTTGGCAAACTGGAATCACTCGTACGGCGATAGAACTGGCCTGGATTGCCTTGAGTATTGCTCTTCTTACGCAAGCATGAATTTCCCGGCGCTCACTTAATTAATTTTAGAATGAACAGTACCTTCACTAGTCGTTTCAAATTGGAGAGTTCTTAACTACTCTGACCTTGTTGCGGGGCTGCTATGGGCCGGATCCTGCTGTTGGGGCACGGACACGTACTCCACGGGCTGCTGAATGGCGCGGGTGTCTTCCCCAATAGGCTGGCTGGACTGGTAGACCTCCTCGTAGCTGTCGGAACTAAGGCTGCTTCGGATCGAGGTTATGTCAAACAAACAGCATCGGACACCTCAACAATTTTTGGTGACGGATTTTGATAAAAATAAGACCACATGGACACAAAAATTTCCTCAATACACTGGTAAAGTGTCAGACATGCATTTTTATTTTTAATATCAGAAATTTTAATTTTAATACAGAGCACAATTTCACACGTCAAGCCATTAATTTATTTATTTGTCTTCCTTCATTATTTTGTTATAAACAAAAGCTAGTTAGTTTCAAATTAATTACGGATGTTAACATGGTTCAAAATACTGACTTTTAACAATAAATTCTACTTAAAACTAGGATTTTGTACACTAATATTAATTCTAAAATAATCATTTACATTTATACTAATTTTGCGCGTCTATTTGTCACTGTACGTCTTTTTAATTTGCGTTTAAATATTCACATGTCACTGCACTGACTAGAGTATTTAATTGGCGCATTTCCTGCACTGGCTTCCTTTGAATTCACTGTTTTATTTTCGTTCATTTTTAAGTTCATATGCTGTCTACTTTTCTGCACTGTCTATAACCCTTGCTTTTTAATTTTTACGGTTTCCTTCAAATGCTTTAATGCCTTCATTCTAATCTGCTCGTTGCATGTTCATAAGCTTATCTATCCTTCAATTACCTTTATTATAAAACCCTGACTAGATTTCACTATTAAACTGTACCTGAATTCTACGCTTCATTCCCTTGCGTTTGCGATCCATCTTGTAATTATTAAATTCCATTCAGCTTGGCATTTACTTTAGCACAAACCTAATCAATGAACTGAACTTACATTCAACTTAGATCCCTGTGAGAATTGAGCTTTGCTTACTGCGTTCATTAATTAATTATTCTGCAATTACTGGCATCTCATTACAAATGTATTCATTCTGGCAAATTCCAATTTTAGCTTTGCAGTTATATAAAATATCTCACTCTGGCTTTCATGATATGTCCATTAATTTGTCAATGCTAACAGAGTTGATTGGTAGGGCTTAAAACCATAGCAGTATATAGCAGCTTATGCTAATAATAAACTCATTCATTCATTCATTCATTGTCTTAGAACACAAACAATTTTTACTAAGATCTACACATTACACTTTTTCTGTGACGTAACAATTTTCTCTCTTTATTTAACAATAAGGAACTGCACAAAACAAAAAATCTTCAGTTTTTAGTCAGGTCCACTTTAAGTATGGCTTATTTTATAATATGATCAATGTAACATTTGTCCAAAATGATAGTAAAATAACACGCAATAACAAGCAAGCGAGCAAGCCTAAAACTATATTTTACACGTTAGGAACTTCTTTGAATAGGCGAAACGACGGATTACATAGGTCAAGAATGTCTTGGTTTGAATAATGTGCTGTTTAGAGCATCCCTTTCATTAAAGGGTAGGTATATGTCACTGTAATATAAGACATACGTTTTCAACGCTGTTTTGTTATTTCTGACGTCACAAAAAAAGGAGTAATGTGTCAACTTTAGAAATCAATTAATTTATTGATAATTTTTCTTACTTATAACACTAACTAAAATTAGAAATAAAATGACTGAGTGTGACTCCTTAATCTTTTCTTTAAATTAAAAAAATGAAGCAAAGTATGAAATACTCTCGGTCACAGGTCCGTATTCAAAAATTTCTTGATGATCATCAAAAAAGACTCGAAACATTGTTAAACCATAATGTGTGGTACATTGATGAGTTCAGAATAAAACAAGCTTCTAAAATTTGACATCAGAAAATTTCAATACCTGATGGTGACGACAATCTTGAAGACAGGGCAGATTTTCAAGAGCAAAGTGTTATGTTTCAAAGTAAGAATAATCTTCAAAAGATACACTACTAATTGAATACAGCCTGTGGACTAGTCCAAAAACTATCTTCATGGTGGTATGGATACGAGTTTCTTTAAATTGACATAAAAAATATATTCTAATATTACAATAACAATTCAATTCAGAGTAAAGTGACCAATCAAATGCTCTGCATTTCTCTGCAGTCAACCAATAGCCGCCTTTCATTATTTCTTACTTTGGCAATATTTATGTCAAATGAAAACCTGCAGGAGAGTATTGTAGCGAATACAACTCTTGCTCTGAGTTTTGCTTCAATATTTGTCATTTATTTATTACTCGTTACTGCTGTTTTTGGAAAATAATCACTTCTGATTTGCGCTCGGGATTATTTTTGCCACAGCAGCAACTCGTATTCAGAATGACAAATATTATTGGCAAAACTCAAGGCACTTGTTGTATTATATATAATATAATTAATAAAACAATAATATACTGTTCAATTGTAATACAATGCCGCGTGTCTTAAAAAGAATTACATCTAGTATGCCTTGAATTTCCCCTGCGAAATAGAACGTGCCGCCCTTGCGCAATGCTGTTAGCTAAACTTCAGCCAAGTTAGGAAGGCCCGCCAGATGAACAAAAGCACGTGGTCGGTGAATATCACGTAATAGAAAGGCGTTCTGTGGTTGGCCATTTCGAAGAGAAAATTGAACACCGCTTATACGCCCCTTACACTAGAGGAGAAATGAGCGTTGTTTTGTACTGAGGTAATTTCTTTTATGGCAACATGCAACGGCCGTTTACCTAAAATGCACACCGTGTGAAACTGGTTTAAGCCGTACTGACAACTGTCAGAATCTTTGTTTACATGGCTCGCCTTCGTAACGTGGCTCAAGTTTAGTAGACAGAATAATAACATAACCTCAATAACCACAATAACCTTTTCCTGAAATCGTCAAGAAAGCGGGCCATGTCAAGATTCAGTTTGATCTTGAAAGTGTCACTTTGCAAGACTAGTCATTTTTTACTTTACTTTACCTAGGTGACCGGTCACCTTTACCATGCTCCTTGATGCAATAGAATTCTAAATTTTTACAGAGACTTCAGAAAAAATTTAATACATTACACAGCATGAAAGTATCTATGCTTGACTTCGAGGCTTTGAAGAAGTACTCGGACGCTTTGCGTCCTCGTATTCTTCAACAGGCCTCCTCATCTGCAAAGTATCATTTTCATGCCTTGTAATGTAATATACTATTTCCAGAAAATAAAAAATATTTCTCAAATACAGAATTTAAAAGCAACAGAAGAAAATAACTTCATGGCTCAAGGTAGTCCTTAGAAAAAGGTCAGTTATTGCTTGGCTACAAGAAGTGCTCAAAGTGTCCACCATTGTGCTGAATACACAATGCTAATTTGTAGAGAACTTTATCTCTACAAGATTCATGTAGACACTTTTCGTTGTAAAACTCAAATTAAGGAATTATTTAATAAAAACCGGACTCACCCTTAAATTCAAGATGGTGCCGAAATGTAAGAGCGTTGGACGCTGAAAAATGGACTTTAACTTCTCCGTTGGCCCCCAACTACACGCGAAAATGCATCCTGTCGGTACATAGTTGTATGGCCAAGTCTAGATTTATTGGAGTGCTATCTAAGCTTTTTAATTTTTATTATTTGTCACACTCTGGTGTGTAAACGGTATTGCGCAAGTAAATTTATGACTAATACTCCTGTGCGAGAGCATTTCTACTGTTTAATGTTAACTTCATATATACGACAACTCGTTGTTTCACTCCTTATTGCATGCTTGCTTTTACAACACATAAACTAAATATTTAATTTTAACTGAAAATAAACTTAAAAATTGATTTCACTTAAATTTAAGTTTTACTAATTGAAAATAAAGGCCATACAAAAGTTAAAAAAACTTGACAAGCTAGTCCCACAATTAGAACATATTTTTTGTCTTTAGGTGCACCACCCGACTTTATATGACCAAATATAAAACATGTTCCTGCGTGGGATCGGCAAGTCCGAACTTCACAAGCTAACACAGGATCGAATTGAATATATCCGTTATTTTAAAAATTACAGTTGACTGCTTTATAAGCGATATTGGAAAATACTAATATTGTACATAAAAATGAAGGTCCATTTCTGATATTCTTTTTGCGTGGGAAATATGTTTCATGAAAGCTAATAATCTTTTCCCACATTCTAGTGACCATTCATTTAAATCTGTATACCTCAAATAGTTGCGACAAAACTGCAGGATCATATACAGGACGCCTCCTTGCTATTCCAGAAGATGCTACATTTGAAGTTTTATCCCGTTTCTGAAACAAGAGAATATTCATATTACGAATGCTTGTCAGCCATTTACTTACTGAAATGTTATTACACATTTCCAAATATCCTACGGATACATACCATACAGACAGGTCAAAATCATAAATACAAACGGTTAGTAGGCACCACAAGAGTTTGAAAACTGTACTGCATAAACTAGATACATGCACTCGGTTTAATGTAAGTTAGTGGGTATCAAATCTCACTAGTAACGCTTTATGCACTATTTAGGTTATGTTAAGAGCTGATCCACCCCCCGTACGTTCTGAAAATGATTAACTTGATTCTTCTAACGATAGTTCCGCTTACTGGCTAATAGTGAACGTTAGATACACCACGGTTAAGTTTTTGTAAATGCCTAATATCAACAACATCGATTATTACAAGGAAGATCCACCTTGACATAGTAAACATTTTGCTAAAGTCGCCATATTATACAGCGCCTTATTTTTCTACTACTGTACAAAAGACCTACTTCTAAATTTATAGTATCGATAACAACCTTTAATACATCGCTAAGAATTAAAAACGCTGATGCAAAAAGGAGATAAGTCGCAATATATGCAAATTTTGCAGAAGGTAGGATTTTTTTAAAAATTATTTTGACTTGCCATGGAGTGTAAATGTTAAAAAGTATAATCTTTATCTCTACATTAGATTGAAATACTCTTATAAATGCGATAATAATGGCCTAAACGTCATTCAAGCAGGGTCTTCAGTTATTACTTGAAATATTAACAACCTGATATGAAAAAATATAAAAAATGGTAAAATTCAAACGTACAAAGTTGTGACAAGTACCAAGCAAGCACTTCGTTCAACAAGAACAAATAATGTAATAGTTGCCCGCGTAATAAATATAATAATAGGGTTTTAAATAAAATAATTATGGCAAGGGATACTACACTTTATGAATTTATTAGTTTCAATTGAGAATTGCTTGTCAAAGTCAGGACAAATGAAAAGAGTGTAATAATAATTATCACAAAGAACTGGTTTATTGCTCATTTCTTATTTTATCTATTTGCAATAAATTAGGGCTTAGCTCCGGTGAACATGAAACAAATCTTAACTCAGAGTGTCGGTTGATAAACTTAAGAAAACTTTGTATGACAAATAATGTGTTGTATGTCAACTACTGTAAACAAGATGATCCGTTAGTGCAAAATTGCATAAAATTGAATTATAAAACACCAAAATGGCAAGGAAGCATCAGGTAAATACGATTCATTCGTGACGCAGCAACTGCTAACTTCGTTTTACTTCTAGTGTGACGTCAAAACCCACGCGCGATTGCTTTTTGTTCTGCATCCGGCAAAAACTAAAACTTCCCCGTCAACTAGAGGCGCGATATCATTTACTCGAAGCTGAATGGACCTGGACAACTGGAACCTAATGCTACACCTCGTAGACAGTCTGAACTTGAAGAACCCCCCGAATTATGGAGCTGATGCAAGGGATTCCTCTGAAATAATACCTTAATCGGAGACCTTTCGGAAGCTGGATACACTTGCAATGACGTCCGATGAAAAATTGTAGCTTGTTTGGTTATCATTTTGACAAAAGACTGTCTCATAACTTAGCCACTAGATTTTCATATGTTTAAAATAAATTAGGTTTGACAACATGTTTGACCTTATGGAATACAGTTTTGATGTCATGTCTTTGAATAACTACTAAAATTGTCTTTTTCTTGGAATAAATGTCACTACACTTTGCTCTGATTTTAAATCACTTTGGTTTATAATGCACTGATACACTTTAGTTCCTTTAGCGTCTCAATAATTGTCTTTCGATCGGTTGCCTTACATTCTGCCATTGCTCTATTGCAATTATTGCTTTGTCAGCACTGTTTCGTTTGCCTTTCAGCTAATTTGCCGTTTGCTGGCTTATACACTTTTAATACAAACGCTCATAACTTTCTGTACTTAACAAATCATCCTGTATCATTTTATTCACATTGTGTTTGACGTAACTAAGCTGAAATCCGTCATTTACAAATTAAACAGCATTGGCCCTTCCGAAAATTTATCATTTCTAAAACTATGAAACCTGCCTTATCTCATGCTAACTTTTATCCCTCAAATTATTAGTTATTGCTGCTCACACCAAGTGCACTTATTAATGTAAATTACTGATTACTGTTGGCCTTATTCATTTAGTTAATTAGGCAATCAGAATTGCTGTGGGCAGTAAACCATTACAATAAATACTATAAAATCAAATCCCAGCACTAAATACAAGTACTTTGAAAAAGCAGTGTACTTGAAATTCAATATTCAAGTAATCAGAATAAAGTAATTACAAAAACTCCAACATTTTAAAACACTTCAAATACTTTTTAATTTTAAGTAAAAGTATCATTGGTATTTATATTATGTACTTACAGTATCCCCTCCTTGCCCGCAAAACTTTAACTATTTTGTTTTCAAGGCAAATTTCAAAAATTAGTTTATTATATTACTCTCTTCTACCTATATTATTTAATGTCATGATGTTATACTCAGACTTGCAAATTTCTTAAATAATTAATAAATAAATATAGAAACGGTTCTTATTTAACAAAAATTAGTATCTCAACTCAAGTTTATATAGATAATGGTCTAATGTAGAAGGAAATGGAAATACCATCTTAGCTATCGAAGATTGCAGAAGAGATAAAGAAGGAGGGTATTATAACAAGAACTGGATGGAAAAAAAAAGACAGGGAAAACGAGCTAGGATTTTATAAGCAACATTCAGAATACTAACTGGTCTATAATTACCCATTATTTGTTTGTTGCACTTTTTGGGATAAGACATATTATTGCTTGGGACCACTCTCTTGGCATTTCTTGCTTTTCCCATATTTCTGAAATGAGTTCATATAACTTTTTTATTAATTCATCCCCCGCATGTTTCAGTAGTTCTGCTTCTACTCCGTCTGGACTGGCGCTCTTGTTCTTCAGTTTCTTAACTCTGTCTTGTATTTCTTCCTGTATTGGTTTACTTGTTTTATCCTCTTCCTTATATACTTGTGCTGTTATTCAGGTTGTAGTTGTTGGGTAGTCTGAAAGGATTTCTTTAAACTGTTTTGCCCATGCTTCCGAGATTTCTTTTTCACCTATACGCAAGTCTCCATTTTTATTCTTTATCGTGAGTAACTGATCTTTGTGTCCTATTTCTTGTTTCTTTAGTTTTTCATACAGTTTCCTTGTATTGTCGTAATATTGTTGTTCTACTTCTTCGATTTTTTCTTTTTGGCGGTCTCTTTTCTGTTTCTTGCATGTCTCATGTGCCTTGTTTCTTGTTTTTTGTAGTTTACGTCCCGTTCTATTGTGTATCCTTGCAATAATTCTAGTCTTGCTTTCTTCCTTTCCTCCACTACTACAAAATGGTCTGAGTTATTGTCTGCTCCTCTGTATATTCTAACATTTTCTACACATTTTGCGTGAATATTTTCTATTATTAGATGATTTATTTGGTTGGTGGTTTTCTTAGCGGCGCTTTTCCATGTACCTTTGAAGATGTTTTTTCGTTTTGGGATTGTACTTTTAATTATCATATTATTTAATACTGCTAGGTTGATTAATTTTTGCACGTTTTTATTTGTTGTTTCATGTAGACTTTCTTTCCCTGCAATGATGTAATTCCATTCTTCCTTCCTGATCTTTGCATTTAGGTCCCCCATTATTATTTTGACCTAAAGCGTGCAATAGTATCGGTAAGTGTTTCTATGGTAGGTCTTCGTAAAATTCATTCTTCTTTTCTTCTTCTGCCTCTACATTTATAATGCTTATCTTCCTATAATTTCCTCTTAACCTTATATACTAACTAATTCTTTCACTGATGACTTTATAGTCCATTATTGCATTCTTAAAGTGTTCTCTTATGAGAAATCCCGTTCCAAATCTATTGATATTTCCTCCACCATTAAACCATAAGTATTCATTTAGTCTCATGCTTGTTACTCCGTTTATGTTGGTGTCCTGTACTGCCAAAATATCCAATTTATATTCTTTTGCCTGCTTTAATAATTGTTTAAGTTTTCCCTCTTTATTCAGTCCTTGAACATTTCCGAATCCTACTGTTAATTTATTGTTGTTGCATTTCCGTTTACCTTTTATTGTTATCCACCCACGTCATAACCTTATTCGTTGCCCGTTTCGTCTTTGTTTTTGTTAATCCGCTCTTCTGTTGTTCCGTTAGCTTTTTGCCTGGAATTTAAATATTGCTTGTTTGCAGTCATATCTTACTTCTTCTATAATAATTTTTTGGTATCCCATTTTAACTTTCTTGCCTTTCTCTTTTTCCTCTTTCATAATCTTTCGGAGTTCGGCTTGAATTTTCCTTTCCTCGAAGGTTTGATCGTGTTGGATAAACATGTTTGTGTCTCTTAGCAGTCATTTCCTCTTTATAACCTCTTTTTTATTTTCCTATGAATCCAACCCTGCAATTATTATTCGCTTGTCGCCCTTTCCTTTCACACTGTATGCTATCTTCAACCCATTGCTAAAATTTAAAATTACGTTGGTTGCGAGTGCATACAGTGAAATTATTTTCAAGTCACATTTTAAGATGCATCGAGATATTGTCTATGATTTAATTGGTAAATGGTGCCTAGATTTCCTCTAGTGTTTATTGAACATCTTGTGTTTTAAAAAAGTTTACCCACAGCAAGTTTTCGCCTTGAAAAAGTGAAAAGTAAAGTTTCCAATGTAAAGTCTATGCTCGTCACGATCTGTTATTTAAGCTACACTCAAACATTTCGGCAAATAGCAGATATTTCCTTAAGCACAACACATTGAGTCGTACTGGGTGTGATTAATTTCATTCTAAGTTTATTCACAGACTACATAAAGTGGCCAACACAAGAAGAATGCAGAATAATACGTGGAGATTTTGAGAAAAGAAACAGTATTCCTAATGTGGTGGGAGCAATCGATGGGTGCCATGTAAAAATTATATGACCGAAGAAACATCAAGAAGTTTACGTAAACCGGAAATGTTTTCACAGTTTACTGTTGCAAGCAGTGGCGTAACAAGACGGTTTGGCGCCGGTGTGCAAGAATAAATGATAGCCGCTGTAGACAAGAAGCTTCAGAAAAAAGAGGGAGGGTGGTAATTTTTGGTCATGCAGCACTTTCAATTTAAAAGAAAATTAATAAGCTTTTTTCTTAACATGAAAGGTTACTTACTGCAAAATAAAACACATTTAGATGTTTCAATCTTTTATTAAATAAAACATAATAATAATAATAATATTAATAATAATCCCATTATTCCCTATTGGGACATAGGGTATATTCTCTCCAGTTGTCATTTTCCTTTGCTATTTGGCTCAGTTGTGCTATAGTCTTTCCTGTCTCTTGTTTTACAGTTCTCCTCCAGGTTTTTCGCGGGCGTCCTCTGTTTCTGAATCCCTAAGGTCCCAATCAAAACTTTTCTGCAAATTTTAGTTTCATTTTTTCGCAAAGTATGCCCTAACCATCCATATTTTCTTCTACTGATTTCTATATTTATGTCCACCTGATTTGTTCGGTCCCAAATATCTTTGTACGAACTAATGACTTGCCACCAAACACCTATTTACTTACACCTGCAATTTCTGCTTTACCAGTTCTGTAACCGTCCACGTTTCCGACCCATAAAGTAGAACAGGTTTTACCATTAAATCAAACACTCGCAAAATATAACATGAAACATAAAAATACATATGAAAATACAAAAACAAAAACCACGTAAAAGGAATACAAATTTAAATAATTCACAAGAAAAATAAAATATATAGATATATAAATATGTAGGTATAGCACTTTAATTAAACTCTCTTTTGCGAGACTTTGCTAAAGCTAACATATCTATCAATGAATTAAAACCAAGAGTACTGGCTCTTACTTTCTCGATACTCAGTAATGCAAAACTCTTTAGGCGTATTTGGCTCATCTTACTTAGCAAAAAGTTTTTAATAATTTTTAATTTAGAAAAAGATCTCTCAGTGGAGGCTGTAGTGACGCGATGTGAAAAATAGGATATAAGCGGTATACAAATCTGGAAAGCTAGCCAATGATGTGTGATTAGACAGAAATGTTTCTCCCACTTCCTTCACTGATAAGCAAGATTTAATACTAGTTGTATACAAAGATCGAAATTGTACAATTTGCTTTAGTAAGCCGTCATCGAGATCAGTTTCATACGTAGTTTGAAGTTATTTAACATTCTCTATGACCTCTGTATCTGAGGCAATCGTCAGAAACTTGCGGTTTAAAACTTTGAATTTATAGTATGTTACTATGCACTATGAAATCTAAGAATCACAAACACACACTAGAGCTGCAACTTCTAATCTACTCAAAAGGAGAAAAGATTGCTCACTCAAAAGAGCCCAGTGGCGCTCACGTATCATAGTCTGTTGCCGCTTTGAATCACTATTCTAGGAAAACTTTTATTTTCACTAAAAACTTCGCGACCGCGGCGCCTATATAGATTCGGCGCCGAGGTTCTTCGCACCCCCTGCACATATGATAGTTACGCCACTGGTTGCAAGGAGTAACAAACTGCAAAAAGTATTTATCGACATTTATTCTGGAGAATCAGGTTTTCTGCATGATGCCCGAGTATTAAGGAGATATGGAATATTTACAAAGTTGTTTTGGAAATTCGTTTTTAGTTGGTAATTCTGCTTATCCTTCTTTATCATGTATTGTGCCACATATCAAAGATAATGATTTATTAACCGAGAGGCATAAAATATTTAATTATAGACATTCTTCTACGAGAAATGTTGTAGAGCACACATTTGGTTTATTAAAAGGTCGATTTCGTAAACTACAGCACTTAGACAATTTATATACATTTATGTATAAAAGTATCAGCACAATGGCTTCTTGTATAATTCACAACGTATGTATGAAAAAGATGATATTGTAATTATGGCAGATTTTACAAACAATTTAATTAGCAATAGACCATCTTTTGACATTTACAGCACAAGGTAAAGTCGACGTGTATAGATTTTTCAAAATATGTAAATACGTAACTACAGTAGACTTGGATAATATGACATTTAAAATAATGAGAAACTTATTTATACCGTGTGTCCACAGGAGGACGCACCATACGGATAACCTAATAGAATAGAAAGATCGGCTAATGCTGTGATCGCCGGCACGCTAAAACGTTGTTTTCTGGCTTCTGACTCGCCACTGTATGAAACAATATTGTTATAAACGGTACAATAAAAGGTACGGTGGTCACAGCACTGGTTAATATTTATATTCTATTAGCATTATCTTATCTCTATGGTGCGTACTCCTGTGGACACACGGTATACAGTATTGTCTGGTAAAAAAAAGATGAACTAACGCTGCAATATAGAAACACGTTCCGCATTTTTTGAGTTTTATTTTACGATTGACGAAATATAGTTTACAGAACTCTGAGTCAATATTGCAAGAAACACTAATATTACGAAACGACATTATTAATAGATACATAATATATTGTATTACTATTTGCGTAAGTTATTTATTATCGTTTCTAGAAAAGCTGTTTTTGTTTCTTCTAATGCTACTTTCATTCTGCTAATTTCTAATCGTTCCTTATATTTTTGTTCCTTGTTCCTCTCTTCCTCTCTCACCTTTTGTGAATTGGTGTATGAAGGGCCTGTTGAATCAAACACTCAGACAGTCACTTCGAGCGGTTCGGAGTTACTAATTACGTATAAGCAAAAGTGCCTGGTGAAGTCTCCAATAAGCGGACATTGACGGTTCCACACTTTTTGATCATTTATTGGAGGCGTCCGCTTAAAAGAAACAGTGGTGTACAGTTATACAGACAAGTTTATTTTATTGAACGTATCTACAACAATTATTATAACAACTAAACTGCCTAAATATAAGACCGAATTTATAAAACTCAAAAGCTCTAAAACCATTTAATAATTTTTCCACAATCTCGTTCACCTCGTAGACATTCATTGTTACACAAGCTAGTAATTCTAACAAAACCACAAATACTGTAATAATGTGACAACTACTTGAGAGTATAGTACATCAAGGTGCCTGTCATGAAAACTCAATTGTCATGCATGTCCCTATGTTAACACAAGCCACCACCAATCTGTATAGTCTATAGTTTTCTTCAGATGACGTGTAGGCTGTATCCACATGTCTCTCTGGTTGCACCATCTCTAAAAGAGAATATTGATGGCAAAATTCAATTAGTCGTTCTCCGTTGTTGTTTAGGATGTTTCTATATATGCCAACTACAAGATAGTTTCTTGCAATTCTGGTTTCAGTTTCTTTGCGATCGCTTACAGAATTCAGCAATTTTGTCTGCCCCTTATACCATTTATTGTAAACATCTAGCCAGCATTCTCGTTAGATGCATATATCCCAACTAAAACGTCATGGTTCACGAAATTCAGCTATAGTTTCACAATTCTATCACTACTTGCTCGCAAGAGTCGAGGCAATGTTTAAATTATTAAATTATTAGGAACTCCGCTATGTATACGTATACATCCTTGCTTTTCCTCTGTACTTTGTAATTTCTTTTGGTTGAAATTACAGCGACTCTATCAATACTGAATTTTTCGATATCTTTCAGAACTTCTTTATGGTTATTAGATAAGCTCTCATACTCAATATTCGTTTACGCATCTGAGTTCGTCTTTGGTTTGATTCCTCCTGTACCCAAAGCTTGAAATGAGGAAATTTAAAGGTTTAGTACTTGAAGTATTATTTTTACTAGAAACAGGGTGCTGGCCCATTGTCTAAACCAGTGGTTCCCAAACTTATTTGGCTTACCGCCCCCTTTTCAGAAGAAAAATTACTCAGCGCCCCCTGGAAACCTACATTCTTTAAGCGAACAAACAGAAATATATTGTAGTGGTAGCCTCTTGAGACTGATCATTATCTATAAGAGTATTTCTAGGTAGGAAATTATTTTGAAAGAATAAATTAATTCGCAATTATAAAGTACAAGGAAGGATTTATACATTAAAAGTACAACATAAATATTTGAGAATTGTTTAATGAATGATACATTAGATACATTTACTGTTAAATTGTGAATAGTTTATTAAAAAGGTTCGAGCATATAAGTTGATTTAGTTGGGATAGTTGTTTGGTAACATCAGAGCTTAGATTTTAATTTGTACGTGTTAACTGACAATCCGAATAACTAAAGTGAAAGCAAACTCAAATGATTATCTGAAAAAGTCAATTATGAAATGTTATAATAAAATATACCATATAGAAATTTTTTATAAATTATTATTGCTATAGAAAATGATATTTTTAAAATAAACAAATCTTTTCTGAATTTGTAACCTGTATTTTAAGTAAAAGCAAATTTGAATAATAAAAGCCGTTTATTATAATGGTATTCACTTTCTGGATGGTGTATTAAAGGGTGTGATAAAGTAAAATTAAAGAAACGGAGAATAAACAGACTGAATAAATAAAGTAACAAATGGTATGAAGAAAAATAAGGACATTTAATAATGGTAAATAGTCTTCATGGAATAAATAAATCTGTAACTTGCATTTTGTGTGTTTATTTGGAAAATAATGTTACACTATGTTACACAATAGATGAAATATGTACGAATGGTTTTTCTAAATCTTCTTATTTTCTCTTCTTTCTTTAAGCTTTCACCGCCCCCATATTTTTATTTACCGCCCCCCAAATGCACCCGAAGCTGCTATTGCCCCCCTGGATCGTTCCAGCGCCCCCCAAGGGGCGGTATCGCCCACTTTGGGAATCACTGGTCTAAACACCCAACCTGGAGGACCACATCATTCTTTATCATGGTTTTCTCCCACTAAACAGACTGTTTTGACTGGACTAGTTTCGTTTACCATTTATTTCATATTTAGGCTCTAGCCCTAGACCAATTGCCGTGTCCATGGCTTACGAGGTTGGTCTACCCATTGACAGCCGCCCGCTACAGGTCAGATGCTGTCCAAGTATGATCAGTTCACCACAACTGGTTACCCTCAACTTCGTTTGCCATGTAAGTGCTACCTCTACAACATAGCCCTACGGTTAAATGTTTTTGTAGCACACATTATTACAGCTATTTATATACAAACTTTAATACAATTGAATTATTTAGGTAAATTTACTTTTTATAATACAATGAAAGTTGAATAGAATGGCAAATCCAAGCTTTCACTTCTTTCCTATTAATAATAGACGACCTTCAAAAAAATATATTTAACATAACCTGGTTATTTATGAAAAAGTGTAACAAACAGTAAACTGTTATTCGAAAAGCATTCCGCAGCACTTCCGTGATGTCTAGTGGACAACAAACAACTTTAAAAACTGAAAATTCGTCTATCTATATGCTTCAACTCAAAACTCCTCAAAGATGCAACTGGTAACCGTCAAAAGCATGAACTTTCAATTTATCCAAGTGTTTTCTCCAAATCCAAACTGCACACTGTTGTTTTTTGCTTAAATGAATAGTATCCGCATTTTAATGTTTATTTCTGCGCTAAGTTTCATCTATTGTTTTTTAATTCTGTAAGTAAATCCTCAATCAATTCAACTGAGATCAAAATATTGTCACATGTGGCATTTCAGCTCGATAAGCCCTTTGGCTAAAGCAGTTAGACTTTTATTCTATTGAAAAAACTGATTTTTTTTGTATTTCCCAGGTTTTCTAGGTATGCATTGCCTCCTAGAATTAACTGAAAAAGAGTGGAATTATACTTCTGTGGACGTAAATGTTCTTTATTTTGATTTTATGCATCATATACAGAAAGCTCTTGATAAGGTTGCTTCTAAAAACAATTGGAAAGGAAAAAATATCCGTGGATATCAAGAGAAATAAGAAAGGAACAGTCTGAAAGAGATAAAGCATACAAAATATTTTGTCTTACAAAAACAGAACAAGATTGGGACAAATACAAGCAAAAACGAAATAAAGTGGTGTCAATGGTGCAGTCGGAGAAAAAAAGATATTTTGAGTGCAATATAGACAGGTGTAAAGGAGACGGAAAAAAATGTGGAGAAAACTAAAAGAACTCTTGGGAAATAATAAGCAAAAAATAGCTTTCTCACAAATCGACTGTGGAAATTATAATGGACCTGTGGAAGAAAACTTTAACCAATTTTACTTCGATAGTGTAAGGGACGTATCGGAGAGTATTGAGAAGAAAAATTGGCATAGCGACAACATAGAATATAAGCAATCAAAGTGTATGAAGTGTAAGTGCATTTCAATGTTGGAGTTAAAAATAGTTGTGTTTAACTTACAGAACAAAAGTAGCAGTGACCATTGCCTAAGCATAAAGCTAGTAAAAGACATATTCTGTGCAATAGGTTACCCTCTTCTACATTTGATTAACACCTCTCTTGAGTCGGGAATTTTTCCTAACGATTTAAAAACTAGCATTATTATACCAATCCCTAAGGTGCAAAAACCTACTGTTTGTGGTGAGTTTAGACCAATTAATTTATTACCGGCGATTCATAAAATTATAGATACTATAGTGTGTGCGCAGCTGAGAGCTTTTTTTGAAAACAACAAACTATTGTACGCTGGGCAATCAGGACTTAGAAATATGCACTCTTGTGAGTCAGCAATACAATACGTAACTGCAACATCGAGAAATGATACTAACGAAGAAAAAATGGTGCTTAGTGTTTTTGTCGACTTAAAACGTGCATTCGAGACTATTGATGGGAAAAATTTGGTTAAAAAATTGGAGTTGTATGGTGTAGGCGGAAAGGTGTTGCTATGGATCAAGAATTATCTCAGTAACAGGTACCATAGGACTAAAATTTCACATAGTGTATCAACGAAAAAAGAAAGTGTATGGGGAGACCCGCAGGGTAGCGTGGTGGGCCCCCTGTTATTTATAATTTATGTGAATCATATACAGTGTGTCTGCTTAAGTTCGAACCATATGGAAAACTTTTTTATTATTAATTTTACGAAAAAAAGTTATTATTTATAAAGTTCTGCATGGTCCAAAACTTAAACTGCAATCAACAGATATCAATTTTTTAAGCCGTATACGAGGAGTGTCAAAAAATATGAATTCTGCTCAAGAGTAAAGTACCTTTATTTGTGATAATATCGAAAATTGTTATTAAGAAAAGTTGATTAAAATCGAAAACTACGTTCAAATATCCAATTACACCTATCTACGATAAAAAACAGGTTTTATTATTTTTCATTTTTTTTAAGTTGTTTCATCATCAAAATAATGCAACATAGAGGTTACGAGACGTAAAGGTTATCAAAGTTTTAACGAATAAAGAGATAACTGAAAAAAGTTTCCGATATTGTCAAAAATAAAGTTTTCCATATGAAACAACTTTAAAAAAATGTGATAAATAACAAAACCTGATTTTCATTGTAGATAGATGTAATTAGACATTTGAACGTAGTTTTCGATCCTAATGAACTTTTCTTACTAACAATTTTCGATATTGTCACAAATAAAGGTACTTTACTCTTGAGCAGAATTCATATTTTTTTATATTTCTCGTATACGGCTTAAAAAATTGATATCTGATCATTTTAAGGTTTGGACCATGCAGAACTTTTTATAAAGAATAACTTTTTTTCGTAGAATTAATAATAAAAAAGTTTCCCATATGGTGCGAACTTAAGCAGACACACTGTATATAAAACTCCAAAAAACTGTTTTGTTAATATTTTTGCTGACGACACATTTTTTTCATTGTCGGGATTTAATTTGTGTGAAATGACCACTGTTTTAAACAAAGAGCTTGCGTTATTGTATAACTGGTTGTGCAGAAATAAATTAAATTGAATAAATTAAAAACAAAATGTATGGTTATAGGACCAAAAACAAATTGTAAAAAGTTTAATGAATTGGGCTTAGAACTGCACATAAATAATTCGGTTATTGAAACTGTTATTGAAATAAAATACCTAGGTATCTTATTGGATCCACAACTAAGTTTTTGTAATCATCTCAATTATTTATGTAAAAAAATAGGGAAGAAGGTTAGGTTTTTTAATAGAATATCTACTTCTCTATCTCATTGGGCCAAAAGACTTGTGTACAATACAATTATTTTTCCCAATTTTCATTATTGTTTATCTTTACTTATTTCGTGCAACAAAGATAGCATATATAAACTACAATTGCAGCAAAACAAAGCAATGAAGATACTTCTAGGATGTAATCAATACACACATATAAATAACATGTTAAATTCTCTGGGTTGGATATCGGTGGAACAGTGCATTAAAAAGGCAAATATTTCCTTAATCTATAAGTTTGAAAATGGTTTAGTACCGAAATACTAAGTCAATTTTTCCTCCCTTACAACAGCTAGTGTCGGAGGGCTGACACGGAGGCCTACCTCCAGGCCTAAATTGCCCCTGCCGTCGCGTTGCAAATCCCCCTAGACACCAGTTTTCTGCCACACGTATTTGAACCAAACGGTTCTGAGAAGCCGTGGAATCGTCGACCTTGAGCTCACATCTGGAACGCTATTGCGTTTCCTCCAAAACCAAGCAACATCAAGAATTTTTGCTGAAATTATTGTCTGCCGGTCGAGTTATTTTAATGTGTGCAATTATGCTATTGTATAACTTTTGTGTAAAACTAAGTATTACTTGTAATTTTTGTCAGCGGTACCTCATATTCTTAGTAATAAATTATTAATGGTAGCATATAATTTGTGGCATCCTACGATTCTGAACTGAATATATATTGTGATTTTTGCTACTGTGATTTATCTGAAATTATACTGTGATTATACCAGCTATGAGGGTTTGATTTAGGTACGGCTACTTGCCTTATTTGAAGCTTTTCTTTCAGGAACTGTATTTGTGTCTAAGCTCTTTGAGTCTACGAATTCTCGTTTAAACATCTTGGTACACTGTTACCGCACGAAAACGTTACAACGACATAGCAATCCAACCCCACAAGCGTGCAAAACAAAATCATACGCTCAAGAACCAGACTTGCTATCCACGACACGATAAGACGACATGATCGGGAAATAAACCGAGAATACAAGGCCCCAACCCTGTTAAGATGGCGGCAACAGGAAGGGTTACTCCAGCTCAGCCGCATGGACGGGTTCTTTACTACCTTCAAGTTAGGGCTGTACTCCGATACGAGAGATAAATGATGTTAAAATAACGGAACGCCACCATTTTCTTGACTAAATCGAGACAAACACAACATCGGCAACACAGGTGAAATTACTTTGAAAATAAAAGTGGGTAGTCCACCTGACTACTTTTACCTTGGCAGAGTTCGGTTAACGAGTTACATACAGTATCGACTTACCTTACAACAATCACTTAATGAAGCAGCTGTTCAACTCCTTACAACTGAAACAGTACACACAAAAAACGCATGCAAGTAACAAGAACACAAATGAAAAACATAAATACTTGACAATGAACTCTATTGAGATAAATAAAATATATGTAGGTGACAATGAATATGAAATTGACTAGTTAAATTTAAAAATGCTCAAAAGGATTAGTTGGGTTAGATTGCGCAACACGTTAGCTTAATTACAGACAGTAAACTTGACTGCAAATACATTAATGTGACTCAAGGTAAACGAAACTGCCACGAGTTACTATTCGGTACATTTAGCAAACAGCAAATACATGGTTACAACAATAAATGCACTGGATTGTTCAACACTCGACGATGTAGCGATCACTTTTTGTTATACACAGTAAAACTAATTTACAAAAACTTGTTACCTGACGATCAGCTGGCTGCATAATTACGTGCGGCACTGTTATGTGTAGTCGCCTTTCCAAACAAACTGCCTCAAGGTGCCTGAAGAAATGGAACGACGGCGAAATCACAAGGGTGGACGTGGTGCAGAACACAACCTCGATGGTGTACGCGATAAGGGGTTGGCAAGATAAATTAGAATCCTCCGAAGGGTGAATAGACGACGTAACGACACAGGAACCACAAGGCAACGTGCGAGAATTAAACAACACGACGTCATACTTAAATTAGCGTTGGTTCTATGAAGAGCTCATTATAATCCGCAACAGCGATAATTTTGAAGTCTCGCAACCCCACGAAAAGAACTCTCGACCACCCTAACTTAACTTGCTTCAACTGCACTCTAAACGATTAATGTTCACAGCACGAAGAACGCCAAGGATTTCTCACATAACGAAACAGTTCCATTACTTAAGGAGGCACTCCGGTAAGTTCAACAGGTCCTCAAAAGGCACAATTCACGGAACACATTACTTGAAGCTGAATTACAAGAGCCCTCCCCGGTCGCAAAACGACGCGGACCGGGGATTAAAAATCAAAAACGTTTGTTCTAGTTCAAGGACCGGTAGGAAGTGACGCTTAAGTCACATATTCAAGATTCAACTGCCGTTGACGCAAGCGCGTGACTACGCTCCGTCCTTGTTCCACTCGTTAGGTTTAAGAATATGACGGATCGAAATGATGAAACAACTTTACTTAACCAGGGGGTTCACACGTAAAATTACAGCCGCCTGTTCGGTGTCAAGAACCACTTAAGACGTGATAATGGCAAGATGACATCATTCATGCAGAATTCAACGGCCGAACAAAGGTCCTTTGTCAAGCGGCTTACTGAGAATTTGCGAACAAAGAAACTGTACTGCTTGCAGCAGGTCAAGTTTTAATAACATTGCCAAGCTAAATATTTGGACTTAAATGAATCGGAAACAACTTTCGTATGGAAAATAGATATTGAATACATTACTAAATTGCGAATTTTTACTACATGATTCGAAGAAGATACTAAAATCTGAGGAAATAGCTAAGCTTGACAAATAGTTCTAACAACACTCGCCGTTATTTGTTAAAAATTCGTTGGCGCGCTGGGCATTTATCTCTTGTTTTGTTCTACCGAGTAATCCTTTAAAGACCTGTAATCCTTCGACTGAGCTGGCGGGTGGCAATTGCACCCGAGTATATATAAGTAAATATTCTGGAAGATTGACCAACGAATTAAAATTAGCTAAGCTGGTGTTAAATACTGTTATAGCTCGCCAGTTGTCACATTTTGTCAGGTCACCCATTTTTAGTAGTTTAATAATTAATCCTACAGTCTGAAACGATAAAGAAGCCGACCTGCGAGTAGTAAAAAAAATCGCAGATCAACCCCCCTACAGTTTATACACCACGGCAGTTCTGAAAATTCTGTACTTACCGCGGTGGCCGAGCTAACTCAAATTTCGGCGATTAATTCGTGAGTTCCAATCACCAGCTGTATCCCTGCAACATCTTCAAAAAAATTGAGCACCAGAAATCCAAAGATTTCAAATAATAACTACAAGCGACTAGCATTTATTTAATAATCAAAAATAAGTCCTCTTGTAAAGTCAACAGTAACCATTGAAAGCAATGTAATCACAAACAAATTATCATAATACAGTGGTGTAAATATATCGAAGGTTGCGACACGCACAAAGATTAAAAATCCCTTTCAGGTTCTCAAAGTCATTGAAATTATTAAATAACTCAAGGAATAAGCTTATCACTCTCATTTAAACCTTTCTACCCAGGTTATTGAATTCAAAAGGCGTGAATGCTCCCTTTACAGAGGGCCTATTAAACACCAAAATTACAGCTTTAATAATGAGCAAGATTAAATATAATAATATCCAGATACATTATCAAATAAAAGGCATGAATTAAATTGATTTATATAATCAAGTAATGACTGATTTTAAATGCAAATCTTGACTGTGGTTGGTTTCGGAATTCAAATTCCAAATATTAGATACAATTAATGGGAAATAATTGTAAATAGCCGAGCCAAATCAATCCGAAGGCCGGGACAACCATCTGCTTGAATATACTGATTACCGCCAAGTGCGGCACTAACCTTAAATTCCTGGCACTCGCTAATCACTGACAGAAAAACTGGTCAGGGGTTGCTATACCAAACAGCCAAGAATTCCCTTAATGGGCCCGTGATCCAAGCTGAATCACTTCCCAGGTTGAAGCATTAGGACTAGGACTGGACATTATCCGGCGGAGTCGAAAATTAGAGCAGCACGGCGGCATCCCAGATCGGATTTTCCGGTTTTACAATATTAATTAAGAGCTAACGAAAAGGTAATTACTATGGGAAAAATAAACAGAAAAGCGCCATCGTACCTGATTCGAATTATCAGCCCTTAGAAACGAAATTAATCGT
This sequence comes from Agriotes lineatus, assembly GCA_940337035.1. Classification (NCBI taxonomy): domain Eukaryota; kingdom Metazoa; phylum Arthropoda; class Insecta; order Coleoptera; family Elateridae; genus Agriotes; species Agriotes lineatus. The sequence goes on along the minus strand of CALNHX010004635.1, from coordinate 15,801 downwards.
CGTAGCGTAATAAGCACGCACAACGTTTTCTTGGAAATAAGCGGACTAAAAGTTTGAAATAATTCGAAATACAACGGATTATAACTCAAGTAAAAATATACAGGTTGGCCTAAAATAGTTGGATAACTGGCGAAACAATTAAGCGGAGCCAAAAAATTGTTTCAAGTCCATTCTTCCGGTAGTTTTTCATCTATCCAAACCTTATTAATAAAGCCGTGTAATATATTCACGCTTGCTTCCACTTCTGCTTTAATTAGTTCACTCGATATGTTGTCCAAACCTGCTGCCTTTCCTATTTTCAGGTTTTTTCTGGCCTTTCGTATTTCATCTTTTGAGATATCACTCAAGTTTAGATTAATTTCACCCATTAGCTCATCAACCTCTTCGTTGTTAGTTTCTACGTTTCATTTTTCCTGTTTATAATAGATTTCTTTGAAATGTTCTTATTTAAGTACATTACCATCCTTGTCCCTTATGTGCATTATCATGTAGCTTGTTTGTCCTGCCATTTTTAGTGTTACATTATATGAAGTTTTCATATAGTTCATTCTTGATGCTTTCTCCATTAATTCCTCTTGTTGCTTTCTTCGGTCTTTCCTTGCACTCTTGTTTGATTGTTTGTTTTTAAGCCAATATAATTGTTCTAATTGTTTTTTTTTTCTGGTGCAATAATTATTTAATATTTTTAATCCTGTCAAGGCAAGGGAGCCTAACAGAGTACTATCAGCCAGGCCAGCTGAAGCCCGTTTTTTAAAGGTAATACTCCTCTATCACTCCCCCTTTTTCCTGGCTTCTGACAGGCAGAAGCCAAATGTCCTATTCTAGGACACGGGTTGGCGGAGTTAAAAAAATAACAAAAGTCAAAATAATTTAGAAGTTACTTACGACGAAACATTGATTAGCGTTCCGATTTTGGTAGCTAATAGTTTGACAGCGTTGATATTGAGATGCTTATCTGTAAAATTAATTATATGGAGGGCACCACACTTACCTGGATAAGCTCTTTTCTTAATAATCATAAACAACATGGTGTCTATTCAAAATACTTACAACAGCGTTAAGTCCAATGTAAATTCAAATTATGTTAAAATATGCATGGATGTATCACAAGGATCCATTTTGGGGCCAATTCTATTTCTTTTATACATCAATGACCTGGATAAGGTAAAAGATGATGCTTTATTTACCTTGTATGCAGACGATGCTTCTATTAATATGTCTCAATCAAGACATGAGTTGCTGGAAACTAAATGTAATAACATCATGGATATTCTGTATAGTTGGTTCTGCAACAAGTCGCTATTTCTTAATGCAGGAAAAACAAATTTTGTAAGATTTCACAATAGGCAGAAAGATTGTAGAAATCTGGATATACATATAAATGGGCGTTTAATAACAAATACAGAATTTTTAGTAATACACGCTGACGAATGTTTAGTGTGGAGAGCACACTGTGAACATTTAGTTTCCAAACTAGTTTCGGTTCTATATTTATTTAAAAATGTACGCACTGTTTTAACCGATGAACAATTAATTAATGTTTACCAAGTTCATGTAGGTAGCCATCTTAGATATGCTATGTGTGTTTGGGGTTGGTGCACACAATTTAACCAGATATTTATAATACAAGGGCCAAGCTATAATGATTGAGAATAAGACAATCTACTAGGCCGTAAAAAACAAAACATACAATATTACTTAGAGTAACTCTTTATCTGCCACTTAAGGTTTAGTTGTTGAAGTTACGTTAGTTAGAACCCGAGTTGTTAATTTTTTAAAATGGCATTAAAAGTCAAAAAACGGAATTAACCAAAGATCATTTTCAACTCATGATTTATTATGAAAATGTTTAAAGCGCCTATGAGTGCAAAGAGAATTTAGACTCAGCTTTTAGCGAATACGCATCTTCTTTTGTTACAATTTACCATGGTATAAAAAAATCGAACTCGAAGGAGGGCGATACAGCCACTTATGCGGTAATAGAGCATCAACTCAAGATTAGATCCTCAGCTGTTAACACAAGCATACACTATCACCAACATTTAAAAAAAATATTAATCGTTTTGTGCCGCATTGGCTTTCTGATTCTTAAAAAACTGAGCGTTTCAGAATTGGCCATGAAACTATATCTCCTAAGTAATGGTAAACAAATTTTTTTTTTCAATATACTGATGAGTGACAAAACTTACATTCCCTTTTTTGACGTACCTACTCGCCAAGAGAGTCGTGTTTGGATTCAAGAAGATGAAGAACCTCCAGTAATGACCAAGAAGCACGGAGTTATGGAAAAAGTGATGTATGCGGTATTCTTTAAAAGTACGGATCTAGTCAATGCAATTAAGATAGATGGACAAAAGATAGTTATAGCTACATGATACACTGAAAAATGTTTGCCTGAAATGTTCAATTGAGTTCTAGAGAAGGAAATTACGTGACATTATGAAAATGCATCGTCCCATACAGCTGCTTTAACACTGCAGGTTTTGACTGGAAAAAATATAAAAGAAATAGAACACCCGCCGAGCTCCCCTGGTGCTACTTTTGGCTATTTTATAGGCTTAAAAGACACTTGCAGGGTAGAAGGTTTTCGTCTGAGGAAGAGATTGATACTGCAGTTCACGATTATTTGAAAGGTGTTCCTAAAGAAGATGATTGGCAGCTTTTAAGCAGTAAAATGAAAAAATGCTCAAGTGTATTAATACTGAAGGGAGTTACTTTGAGCACATTTAAAATGAAATCCTAAAAAATGTTTACCGTTTTCTTTATTCTCAATAATTGTAGCTTGACCCTCATATAGAAGCATTTCGTTAGATGTATCGCCAAAATAAGTTCTAATACCAATTGTGTAGATTACTTTAAAAAGTATATGATTCTGACTGTAGCTGTTTTATATATTTATGAATTGTGTGAATAGTGAATATGACTATAATACTCAAAAGAACTGTAAAAAATTCTACTATTCACAATTTTGATACTCGTACAAAAATAATGACCATGTACCGTTTAATAAGTACTAGGGATGTCATACCCGGTCTAAAATCAAACCCGGGTACCCGAAAACAGTACCCGGGTACCCGAAAAATATAACAAAAATGTTAGTGTACATCAGAACATTCTTTACGCCGCGAGTTTTAAACTGAACTAAATTGAAATAGTACCTACTCTCCCATCAAAATCACACAGAAAACGTTTAGGTTACTTTATCCCATACTGACGCGATTTAATGGTACTATTGACGGGTTGAATATTTTCGTGAAGGAGATTTATTATATGAAACAAGAAACATTATGTGGTATGGGATGGTGTGATTCTGGTTATTACTGCATGGTTATGTTTTTCTAGAGCTTATTCCTATTGTTTTTAAGTTTTTATCATCTTCTCCGAAAAAGTCTAATACTGGAAATTACATAATTTACTAGTCGGGTACCCGGGTTCTAAAAATATACCCGGGTTGACTATTACCCGGGTCAACCCGGGTACCCGCCGACATCCCTAATAAGTACGTAGTAGGATTTAAGTCTTCACAGAATGCAGCAGTTAAAGCGTACAATTTCTTACCAGGGGACATTAAAAACTGTGCTAGTTTTCAACAATTCAAAAATAAACCAAAATTGTTTTTAAATATGAAATTTTATTATTCGGTGAACAACTATGTTATAAATCTGTAATTCTTTTATAAATACATGTTTGTTACATTTTCTGACAATTCCTATAGATGCAATGTTTTCTGGAAGTAAATAAATACCATATCAATATTAGTTTACATATATTAATACTATTTTTTTTACTCCTAAACAATATGTTGTGTGCTACTAAGGTATTTTTATTTAGTTTCTTTTTCACAAATCATTAAATCTATTCTCCTATGCTGTGATCTAGAGACCTGCGCGGGTCAATATACAGGACCCGCACCCGACCCGCAAACCGCAATTTTCACATTTTTATACCCACACCCGACCCGCAACCACTGTTTCAAACCCGCACTCGACCCGCGACCCGCAAGTTTTGCACTTTTAAGCTGTATTTGACCCCAAATTTGAATATTAGACCAGCACGTACCCGTAACTTGCTTCATATAGAATGCCTATACATAATAAAGAGTTATTTTCACACTTCCAAAATCAAATTATTATTATGTAGAATTTTTTTATACACAAACAATATTTATGTTGAAGACCCGCGGCCCGCAGTTTATAATCCGCACCCGACCCGCTACCCGCAATATTGATATAAATTCTACCCATAACCCGACCCGCATTGCGGGTGACTCGAGGGTACCTGCGGGTACCCGACCCGATGCAAACTCTACTGTGACCTCACATCTTACATAAACAATTTTTCTGTATTAACTTGCATCAACAAACTCGACAACATATGACTTTCATATATATAAGTTGACATGCAAAATGTATTTATTTCTTTTGTAGTCACAATTCAAACAACTGTACGGTTTTTATCCTGGATGAGACCTCATATGCCTAACTAAATCATTTTTCCGCGCTGTTTTGTATTCACAAACAGAGCAACCAAATGGTTTTTCTGTTGTATGTGATATCATATGTAGAACTAAATTATGGTTTGTTGTTGCTCTATATTCACAAACAGAGCAACTGTATGGTTTTTCCTCTGCATGTGATCTCATATGTACAACTAAATGCTGTTTCGTTGTTGTTTTGTATTCACAAAGAGAGCAACTGAATGGTTTCTCTCCTGTATGAGACCACATATGTGTAACTAAAAGAGTTTTCCGTGTTGCTTTGTATGCACAAACAGAGCAACTATATGATTTTTCTCCTGTATGCGATCTCATATGTTCAACTAAATGCCGTTTCATTGTTGTTCTATATTCACAAAAAGAGCAACTGTGTGGTTTTTCTCCTGCATGTGATTTCATATGTATATCTAAATTATGTTTCAGTGAAGCTCTATATTCACAAATAGAGCAACTATACGGCTTTTCTCCTGTATGAGTCCTCATATGGTTAACTAAACAACTTTTCCGTGCTGTTCGGTATTCACATAAAGAGCAACTGTATGGCTTTTCTCCTGTATGTGATCTCCTATGTGTAACTAAATTAGTTTTCTGTGTTGCTTTGTATGCACAAACAGAGCAACTGTATGGTTTTTCTCCTGTATGCGATCTCATATGTTCAACTAAATGCTGTTTCATTGTTGTTCTATATTCACAAAAAGAGCAACTGTGTGGTTTTTCTCCTGCATGTGATTTCATATGTATATCTAAATTATGTTTCAGTGTAGCTCTATATTCACAAATAGAGCAACTATACGGTTTCTCTCCTGTATGTAATCTCATATGTGCAACTAAATGATCTTTCTGTTTTGCTTTGTAGTCACAAACAGAGCAACGATATGGTTTTTCTCCTGTGTGCAATCTCATATGAACAATTAAAACATTTTTCCGTGCTGCTTTGTAATTGCAAACAAAGCAACTGTACGGTTTTTCTCCTGTATGAGTCCTCATATGGTTAACTAAACAACTTTTCTGTGCTGTTCGGTATTCACATAAAGAGCAACTGTATGGCTTTTCTCCTGTATGTGATCTCATATGTGTAACTAAAGTAGGTTTTGTTCTTGCTCTATATTCACAAACAGAGCAACTATACGGTTTCTCACCTGTATGTAATCTCATATGTGCAACTAAATGACCTTTTCGTTTTGCTTTGTAGTCACAAATGGAGCAACTGTTTGGTTTCTTTCCTTTGCAAGTCTCCATAGCTACATTTATATTATTTTTGTCAAACTTTTCATTTTCATAATCTTTGCTTTTTAATGTGAAGTCTTCTTGTTTAATATTCATTTCTGTGTGAATACTGATTCCATCATTACTTTCGATGCTTTCTTGTTTAATATGCGACATATCAACATTTTCGTCGTTACCTGTGGTCTGTGATGTACAAGATGCAGTTTCTGTGAAACTACAAGGCTTAGTCTCCACTATTTCTTGTTTAATATCCATTATGTTTCTTTAAATTTCTTTTAATTTTATGTGATCCAAAAGAAGATGGTCATCTCCACTCCTACAACAAAAGTAGATTGTCATTAACCCATTACGAGTTTAGCGATTTTACATGTAGATGCAGAGTAATTACGCACTAGGTTAGTAAATTGTATAAAAATTTCGAAGCACAAAGCTGTACAGTATATTCTGATTTGCAGGTGGCGCTTACATACGTTCTATATTAGAACAAGATACTTTAATGGAAGTTAGGGTGCACCAAAAACTCATCATTTTATTAATAAACACACAAAATATATTATATACAAAGGCTGTTCTGTTAAATTATAAGAAAAATTCGGAATTTTTAAAAATATCTTTTTTTTCAAAATATTACCTTTTAGCTAGAAGAAGTATCCGATATCTAATTCTTGTTGAATCCCTCTACGAGTTAGTTTCTGATTTTCCTTAACCCATAAGCGCCCAGCGTTACCATATGGCACCGCATTCAAGGTACATTTCTAATTCAAATTTCTTAGCTATTCCAAGGTCGGAAACATAAAAGACATTACATATTGTCTCTAAAAACGTTATTTTGCATATGAAACTGGTATATACAAAATACTTTCTATTTGGTTATGACTAAAAGCACAGTGTATTGTGGTACTTTGAGGTTACCCTAGAAAAGTGATGGAACCCACATTTGAGTGAGTATAACTTCGTTAGGTATATTACAATTATTTCAGTTTTCGAGTGTTAGGTGACATATACTAAATATATAACTTTTTTTCACTTATTATAAAAATAATACTGAAAAACTACTGTTTCGTTCACACGTGCAGTTTCATACGCGTTGCAACGCTAGGCGCTTACACTATTGTAGGAGTACAAAAGTTAATTTATTTTCAAGGGGAGACTTTATGTTACAAAAAGCTCTTGATATAACCTATTCTGAAAATTTCGACGAAATTAACATTGAACCTCCTGAATCAACCGTTTTGACAGATGAAAATTTAAAGGATGAAGACGGCAGGGGTACTTTGAGAACCAAATTTCTCAAAATTGTCCATTGTCGACTAAAAAACTTATGGAAAAAAGTTCGCAGGCTTAGGATCGACAATGATTGACCATGCTAATTGCATTATATTTGTAAGCTGAATAGACAACAGGGTTATAATTGTTGCCTCAATCTGCAAAGGTGTCCAGCTAATACGTAGGGTTTGTAGATATATTCTCAGGCAGAAAAGAAGGTAATTGCGGTACCCAGACCAAACAGTATAGCCAAATATAATCCTTTTATGGAGTAAGTCGATCTCATGGATTGAAAACATCGCACTGCATAGGGTTGCCATGGTAGGCAAGAAATGGTGGTGCTATCTGTTCACATGTATCTTAGACCTTTGCATCCATAAATAATGCATGGCAAATTCATAAAAAAGTGGATCTAACACTCGGCTAGAATTTCGAATAGATATTATTCAAGGGTATCTTAGAATATATGGGGTAGTGAAAAGGTCTCTTAGAAGGGCGTCGCCATGCAAAGACAACCAGCACCGTTTTAGAACACATTCATCATCATCATCATCAATCAGCTCATCTGCGTCCACTGCTGGACGTAAGCCTCCCGTAGTTTAATCCATTCTTGCCGATCCTGTGCTGTGTTCATCCAGTTTGTCCGAATTCTCTTGATATCGTCGGACCATCTTGTTGGTGGTCGTCCTCTGCTGCGATATGCGTTTTGGCGCGGTCTCCACTCCAGAGCCTTTTTCGTCCAACGTCCGTCCGTAAGTCTTGCCACGTGGCCCGCCCAGTTCCATTTTAGGGTGGCTATCCGTTCCACAGCATCAGTTACTCCAGATATTTCCCTCACATTTTTGTTTGATACCTTGTCTTTCAGAGAAATGCCCAACATTGATCTTTCCATCTTTCTCTGAGCAATGCGTATCTTGTTCACAGATTGCTTTGTAAGAGAGAGAGTTTCGGCTCCGTACGTAAGCACAGGTAGCACACACTGGTTGAAGACCTTCCTTTTTAGACATATTGGAATATTAGAATTGAAGACATGTCGCAATTTGCCAAAGGCGGCCCAAGATAAACCTACTCTGCGCTTAATTTCGCAAGTCTGATTGTCTCTCCCAATGCGAATTTCATGGCCCAAGTATTTATAAGAGTGAACTTGGTTTAAGCAATTACCACCTACGGATATTTGTTCACTCATAACGAGGTTTGTCATGTATTCGGCTTTATTAATGTTTATATTTAGCCCAACAGTTCTTGATGCTTTATTTAATCTTCGCAACATCTCCTTAACTTCGTCTATACGATCTGCGATTAAAACGATGTCATCGGCGAATCGCAAGTGATTTAATTTTTCGCCATTGATATTTACGCCCATATCTTGGAAGTCAACTTTTTTAAACATATGCTCCAAAAGCGTCGTGAACAGTTTTGGTGAAAGAACATCACCCTGACGCACCCCTCTTTCGATAGGGAAGTCTTTTGTATTGGTATGAATATGTAGACGTGCTTTGGCCTTTCCATATACGCTTTTAATGATGGCTATGTACCTGTGGTCAACTCGGCATTCTGTAAGGGCATGTAGCATTTCGTTTTGGTTTATTGTGTCGAATGCCTTTTCATAATCAACGAATACTAAGAAGAGGGGCTTGTTATACTCTATGCATCTTTCGATAAGAGTTTTTATAACCTGTAGGTGGTCATTTGTGCCATATCCTGCACGGAAGCCTGCTTGTTCGCATGGTTGGTAGAGGTCGAGTTTGGATGTAATTCTCTTCGTGATTATTTTCATAAACAATTTGTACATGTGCGAGAGGAGGCTTATAGGTCTATAATTTCCTAGTTTTGCTACATCGCCTTTTTTATGCAAGATTATTATATTAGCTCTGTCCCACTGAGACGGCGTGGTACTATTTATCAGGCAAGCATTAAAGAGTTTACAAATCTCTTTGAGTAGAGAGACACCACCTTGTTTTATGGCTTCGATTTGGATTTCGTCCTCACCTGCGGTTTTATTATTTTTCATTTTGCGTACATTAGGTACGACAAAACCCACCATTTAGTAGCCTACACTGCAGAAAAAAAATGCGTTGTGCTGGAACTTGCGCTCTTGTGCAAACTATGTGTGAGAAATGTAATGTATTTTTTCCAGGTTTCATTAAAAATAAAAAATTGTTAATTATTTGAATTAATATATCTTTTTCTTCCTATTTGCAGTATGTGGTCGTGCAACGGTAGCAACGCTGTTTTTTGCTTAAACTATGAATGATAAAAATAAACTTTTTGTGTTGGACACTTTATTTTAAGTATGTTAATGAGAAAATGTATGTAACAATAGAATTTAAAAAAATATATTCTTGGCGTTAATGGGTTGGTTAAGCAGCTACTGGAGGTCGTCCAAGTCTCGATTCATCATCTAACATACACCATCCTCGTTTAAACTCACGGAACCAGTAACTAACTGTGGATGATGAAGGACTATGGTCGCTAAAAGCTGCTGCTAAATTTTGCTGACTTTGGTGATAATGTAAACTTCCTTTATAATCGTAAAAAGTCACAGCTCAAAAAGCGATCCCCAGCATATCTGTAATCTCTGGTGAACATGAACTTGTAAAAATTTAAAATGTATTTCTCTTCATACTTTAACTTCAACTCGTCAAAGATATAACTGGAAGGAGAGAAATTGGTAAGGAGCTAAGCAAATTTAAAAAAGAAAAAATCAAAGATATGATAGAAGAAACTGGTTCAATAAAAAAACTGAAAAAAAATAACTCAGTTAAGAAAAGACGTAGACTACCAAACTAAAAAACAAAACAGGATAAAAAGAATACGAAAAAAATCATTCCAGTTGCTACCAAATTTTACGACAAATTATTTAAAAGCACAAGAACAATTATCTCTAAGGACGTTACAACAAATAAACAACCTCAAGGAGAAGATTGGAGAACAATAAAAATTGGAGAAACAAAGAAAGTTAAAAATACATTGAAGAAAGATAAAGCTCCAGAAAAAGATAGAATAACTAATAAACTGAAACGACTACCAGATACAGCCGTAAAAGTATTAAAATTTTTTAACACAGTAATCCAGAAAAAATCCACAATACTGTTAATACATAAAGAAGGCAGTATTGATGTGATAGAAAGTTGTAGATTCATTAGTCTAATACCAATAATATATAAAATATTTGCAACCATAATTAAAAACAGAATAATTAATATCTTGAATGAAAATCAACCCGAGCAAGCAGGATTCAGAAGCTGGTACTCGACAATGGACAACCTGCAGACAATTTATCAATTAATAGAAAAATGCCTATGATAAACCACTACATATGGCATTTGTGAACTTTACCAAAGCTTTCGATAGTTTGGAACATAACTTCATGCTTCAAGCTTTACAACAAGGGTTATCAACAAAGCATGTTAGGGTTACAGAAGAATTTTGTAAAAACAACAAAGCTAAAATAAGACTAGAAACAAATGGAGAGTATTTCAGATTAGAATGGGGAATAAAGCATGAAGACCCAGTGTTTCTAAATGTATTTACAATCACTTTAGAACAAATTTTTCGCAACTTGAAATAGGAGAAATATGGTGTTGAGATAAAAGAAAAAAGACTATCGAATCTATGATTTGCCGATGACGTCATACGGATGTAAGAGAGTAGCACAACACTAAGGACAATGTTGGAAAAATTACAAAAGGAAAGTGGAAAATCCAGGCTAAAACCATCAAAAGATATAGTGCTGCACACGACAACTTTAAAATATAAGAAAGAAATAATCTACCTGGGTCACAGACTCTCAATTGGAAATAAACTAAAATGAAACTGGGCAGAACACATAAGAAGAATGTCAACAGAAAGATAGGCTCAGAGAACTACTAAATGGATTCCAAAAAATGTGTTAAGGTGTTAAGGAACGTTTTGGGCCTATATATGATGAAAACAAATATGGACAGCGACGAGGCTGAACCACAATTAAAACAGCTTTTCCAAGATCAAGACGTAGTAGGGTGGATTAAGAGACAGAGAATACGATGGTTGGGTCAGAAAGGTTTCCACACAAATTCCAGATAGACGTCATACCGAGGGAAGCCTCACACAAGATGGTAAGATAATGTTACCAATGATTTGAGATTGCTACGAGTCCATAATTGCATAAACATAGCACAGGACACAGGACAGAGATGAAAGGCAGTTATTGAAGAAGCCAAGGCTCTCAAACGGCCGTAGTGCAGTGTGTGTATAACTGTAACGCAACCTTCCACACTTTGAAGTTCTTCAAACCACTGAAGTAGTTGCTTTTCTTGATGCGGATCTATTCAGATGATGTCGCACATTACGTATATCGACAAAAATAAAGCAGGCGAATTATATTAATTTACCTTACGAATGAAACTGCTTGCTACTGCGCACGTTCAAAATATAACGCCTTTGTGTGAATCGTGAAGAATGAGCTAGTCAGTAACACATCAACACTAATTGTGACTGTACCTCTACGTAAGGCAGAATAATATAAACAACCATTCCTGTCTCTCAAAATAACATATACTACATTGCTAAGAGCGCAAGGTCATAAGTGCAGTTGTGCAGCTATCAGACTGTCCCTCATAGAGCAGTCAACGGTGGATTCAAATTAATGTCTTTTTCGTTCTAATAAAGATAAAAAAGATAAGGTAGGAATATATAAGCAGGAAATGCACTCTTGCACTTCATTTCTGATAGGTATTAAACCTAAGTTTTGATTAAACGTTATGCAAAATATGGGAACACCTGATATAATATAAATGTTAATATAACAACAACAAATTTTCACTGTAAATTCCACTCAGCTCCTAGCATATGCATAACATGTATCAAAGCAGCTTGCTACTAGGGTGCTTGATGTCATTTGACATTTGACGTATTTGTCCTTTATTTATTTATTTATTTATTTACTTCCTCTCAACGTGTACACCCAATTACAGAGAAGAAATTAACTTAAAACATGATATAATAAAGAAATTAAAAATAATCAATCTATAAACGAAAGCATAACAATAAATTAAAATAACAAAGGTTCTAACTAAACATTAATGTAATAAATAATTTTTAAAAAAATGAACGAAACCAGTTCCAAACATAAAACTAACTTCTAAACAATTGGTTTAAATAGCCATCCCTGATAATTTTTGAGCATGTTTTGTAATAGCATTTTAAATTAGATGAAAATAAATCAATGTGTTCATATATTGCGTTGGAGTGTCGGGCTAGTTTATGCAATGGCGAATGCATAAAACTATTAGTTCTAGAAAACGGCAGATAAAATAATGTATTGTTTCTGCTGCCCGCATAGTTTACCAGGGTACGGACAGATCATTATCCACTCTCACTCTAAAGTACTTTTAAACGAGACATATTTTTCTCTTTGTTCAGTTTTAGTAAGAATAACTAAATCTTTGACACGGCTAACTTTTCCTTTATGCGGATTCTAACATGTAGAATTCTAGATCATAACAAATAGTTTAATACCGATGGGGTCAAAATTAAATATTGCAGCAATAAGATAACATGAACAAAAAAATAGAAAGCATTGTTTGAGTAAGAAAGACATATCCACAGAAGCAGATATTCGAGTAGGCTTGACGATCATTCTGCTTCGTATAGTCATCTCTTTCTTACTCAAGCATTCTATTTTGTTGTTCATGTTATCTCATTGCTGTGATATTTAATTTTGGCCCCAATCTGTATATTAAAATAAAATACCTTCTAATATTTTTTCTGGGATGTTTATGAATATGTCATTTGCAAAGTAATGCCAATGTGACGACTACTTTACTAAGCGATTGTGAAAAAGGAGGAAGCTATTTGTGTCTGTACCCTATTAAAGGACAAATACGTCAAATTGACATCGATGCACCCTACTTAGTCATACATACTAAATTAAATTTTGTTATTTTATAAATGGATTAGTCTTCAATTTTCAATAAATTGAAAATTTAAATAAAAGTGCAACTCTTCAGTAGGGATCGACCAATATTATACTGATATACATGAATAGAGAACGGAATATATGCAGCTCATTATTACCAAACTATGCATATATACAGTGTGTTCAAGATAAGGACGGCCAGTATAGAAAAACAACCGCCTTATTTATATAACCTCGTGGTACGGCTATCACGGAAAAAAGTTGGTCCCGGTTGTCATAATAACATCATGACAGTCGCTAGTGGGGTTGGAAGTCCCCATAAAATGTACAGTGACGCCTATAATTGGCCTAACGGCTATTGGCGGAGTGCAGGATAAAATAAAATAAAATAACAAAATTCGCTTCAGAACTGACGTGCATAATTTAAATTTAAGAAAAAAGGACTTAATTACGCCGCCTCAATACCGTACCACACTTTTTGAAAGATCTTTTACATATAATATTAGTAAATTTTATAATGAGCTACCAGTTACTCTTAAATGCTTACCCATTAACATTTTCAAAAACACTTTTTTTCAATTTCATCTAACAATGTTAATAGTGTGTGATTTTTGTGAAAGTAGTGTTATGTACATAGGTGTATTATTATTTTTATTATTAATTGTAGATGGTAGTAAGTATGAGTTTTTTGTCAATTTTCTCCTTTACGGGTTTCTTACATTCTATGGTTTTACATAAATTCAAGGGTTGTGTGGTACAGCAACCATTAAGGCTGAACTCCCCCTTGTGATTTCACAATTTGTTATTTAATGTAATTAGTAATAACTAGAGTTCGGATTATATGTAAAGCGCATATATTTTATTTTTTTCATATATATAAAAGTGGTCAATTATGTGGGGGAATTACATTGATTAGAGTTAATTAACACTAGTTAGTGATTGCATTTATTGCATATTTGAGCATGCTCATGCATATTTCATCAAAAGTTGCATATTCTTGCATATTGCAGTCGTATTAAAGTTTTGGTATTTCTTTAAATTATTATTGCTGGAAATACATACCGACCGTATTAAAGTTTTGGTATTTCTTTAAATTATTATTGCTGGAAATACATACCGACCACCCACAAAATTATTTGCTACGGTCGCACTCATCTCGCTCATCTGCTTCCCCAAATGCGACCTTGTCTGAGAAATTCTCAAATTTTATTATCTTATTCATTGCCAAAGGGGCCCGGGTGGTTCGTGGGGGCATCGTAAACAATATCGCGCGGTTGCTGTGGGAACGACTGACGTTGGTCACTGAGATTTTGCATGAGAACGAGAGCACTTGTTAATAAATAAATAAAATAAATTTTATCATTCGTTGAATATTATACAGTGCGTATAAAAATGAGTAAGTGGTAACAAAGCTGTTGCATGGGATTAAACCATACCCCTGAACTAACGATGGATGGCGACAAGATATTTTGTCGAGCGCGTGCAGTAAAATGGTAAGTTAATTAAATTTTATATCGAGAGATCCAAAAAAAAACTGTTCCTCAGCGGGGCTGTGAAATTCAAACGTTTGAATAATATGTTGGTAGCACTGTAAGTCCTATGTCAAATTCAAGGTTAACAGGTAAGATTTTGCGTAAGTCTGTGTCATAACTGACACAAAACCTAACCTGCTAACCTAGAATTTGACATAGATTTACAGTGCTACCAACATATTATTCAAATGTTTGAATTTCAAAGCCCGCTGAGGAACAGTTTTTTTTGGATCTCTCGATAGAAGTTTAATTAAAATTAAGTTTTTTGGTATGCAACAAAATCATGATATTTGGGATATGTTTTTTTTTAATTTTTAAAATAGTCATTTTTTATTTCTAAAATTATTGTTGCAGGTGGTCTTCCGAGAGAAAATACTTGGTGGATCAGCACGCTAAAACTCCTTCACATGTTGCAAAAATGTGAAAAATTGAAGCAAACGAATTGTTCTCAGCAATCCATCCTTGAATGTTTAACAACAAATAAGAAGAAATCGAATCAAGAAGAATTTAATAAGGACTTATGTAAGGGCATTAATTTCCGTCCAATATACCACTGTCAAAGTTAAATAATGTTAATTTAAAATCATTTTTACAAACAATATTCTAAAATTTTTATTGTAACATTATTCATACAACCTGCTTAGCTCACGGTCTAAATCGTGTAGCAGAAGATATTAGGAATCGATTTCCCGATGTTAACGATTTAATTAGTAATGTTAAACGCCCCTTTAAGAGTGCAATTTTATAAGGAACGACTTCCTAATGTTAAATTGTCTCCTGAACCTATAATTACCAGATGGGGTACATGGTTAGACGCAGCAATTTTTTATGCCGATAATTTTGCAGCTATTAAAGATATAGTTCTAGAAATCAGTGATTCCAGCTACGCTTTGGAAAATTGTAAAAAAAATAGTTAAAAGTACGGAATTGCCCCAGCACCTCCGCGTTTATTAAGGCAAACTATAGCTTCGTCTCAAGCTCTATTCACAGACTGGAAACAAAAGGTTTGTCTCTATCAGAATCAATTTGAAATTATAGAAGAATTTGGTAAGTCCTGTAAAAAAAGTTAAAGGTAGAGTTGATGAATCTATACACGAAAAATTTAAAACGGTAATACAAAAAAATGAGAGATTTTTAAAAATTAAAGATTATCAACAAAATCTTAAAAGGCGAAATAGTTGAGGACACTAATTTTGATTTTGATATAGCAAGAATTGTAAAAATGAAAAATACCCCAATTATTTCTGTAGATGTTGAAAGAAGTTTTTCGATTTATAAACATATGTTTTCAGACAGAAGACAAAAATTTCTGTTGGAAAATTTTGAACAGCATTTGATTATAAATTGTTACAGAAATATGCTGTAAACGTAATAAAAAAAAA